>JBAMJR010000042.1:47500-275000 GCA_038501785.1 Myoxocephalus aenaeus
CCTCAAACCTGGGTAAAGTCAGACCATGTGTGCCCTGGAAGTCATCTTCCTCCAAATGACCCTTGAGTTCCCCAGACTCTGACCCGGAGTCCCATGCACTTTTATAGGGGCATTTCCACAACCTTTACCCAGAGAAAGTGACCTCAAACCTGGGTAAAATCAGACCATGTGTAACCTGGAAGTCATCTGGTATTCCCAGGCGGTCTCCCATTCAAGTACTGACCAGGTCAACTCTGCTTAGCTTCCGAGTTCGGACGAGATCGGGCGTGATCAGAGTGGTGTGGCCGTAAGCGAAAACCGAGCCTACCAAAGGAAGTTTTAATGACCTGGAGTGATCTGCAGTGAACTGGAGTGATAATCATAAGGAGTAAAAAAGAATAGCTTACAGCACCTGGTATTCCCAGGCGGTCTCCCATCCAAGTACTGACCAGGCCCAACTCTGCTTAGCTTCCGAGATCGGACGAGATCGGGCGTGATTTTTTTTAAATCTTTTTATTATCAAAAATTACAAACTCAAACAATTTCACACACATTTCCATGCACAACTTTTTAAAAACAAATACTTGATTGATCCCAGCACACCAGGACATTAATCAAACACATACAAATAAATCACAACACCAAAACAAAACACATGGACATACAAAAAGGATTACCAAACAGGGCAAACCCTACCCTTTACAGAATTTCCTCCGTGGAGGATTAGTCATCCATCACCTATCAAAACGCGAAGCTAAGCTCCTCCCCCCTAATTATTTTACAAAGTTTAGTCCCCAGCACAAAGTGTGCCTCACACCATTCTTGTTTACAAACCCTCAGTAAACTCCCCACTTTCTCTTTATACTCCTCATCGTCTAGCAGACTATTATTTAAACACCACACACCCCCTCCTCTCTTGTCCCTGGCCCCACCTATACCAATCTCCATCTGGGCATGATCACTCCAGGCACCAAACACATATTTAAAATCCGTTATACTCCTGATGATGCCGGACGCAGACAGACAGAGGTCTATACGAGACTGCTTCAATTTTCCCTTAACGACCTGTCTCCTGGAGAAACCCCTTTTCCTATTGTTAAACACCCTCCAAAGATCAATCATATTCCCCTCATGCATCACATGCCTCAGTGCACCTCTGCTCACATCGTTTTTGAATACATTATTTGTTGACACATCGCTCTCTGATAATGCCTCATTGAAGTCACCCATAATCATAGTACTATTGTTACACCATTTAATTAGGCCTTTGAAGAATATTTTTCTTTCATTCTCATTATTTGGCGCATATACATTTATGACCCTATAACATGTATTCTCATACAAGAAATCCAATACTAACAGCCTCCCGTCTGCATCTCTGTACACTTCATTAACATCACTAAAGCTCCTTGTTTTGTAAAAAATGGCAACCCCGCATGATGTCTTGGTACCAGGATTAGAAAGCCCCTCTCCTCCCCACTGTTTAGAAGCATATTTAAAGCTTGTGTCATCCCACCTGGTTTCTTGCAAACAGAGAATGTCAGCCCTAGAATTAACTAGAATTGCGTCCATTTTCAAGCTGCTGCGAAGGCCATTCGCATTAAGAGACATTATGCTTAACACTGCAGAAGTGTACATTATAACGAGATAGATCATTATTCTTTATTTCTGTTTTTCTTCTTTTTAAGTTTCCCCTTCGCCTGTGCGTCCCCGGATCTTTTCCTCATTTCCTTAACCACCGCCAGGTCCATTTCTGATTCGGACCCTTCCGTAATAGGAGGCGCCGTAGTGACTTCCCTCCCAAGGCCCCCAGAACCTGGGGGGGCCGCAGTGCCCGATGCGTTCTCAGGACTTATGAGACCCTGCACAGGCGGCTGCACAGGTGGCTGAACAGGTGGCTGAACAGGTGGCTCCTGGCCTCGCACTGACCCTCCCTTCACCCCCCTTCCCTTCCCCCCCTTTGCAGGTGTGCTGCTAGTCTTGCTTTCCCCCATGAGGCCCCCAACCCGCACCTCCTTGACACCGCCCGCACCCCCCAAGGTCAAAGCACCAGCTGGCCGGCCGGCTTCATCCCCCCCCTCTTCCTTTTCCTCACACCCACTCTCCTCCATACTGCCCTCACTCTCCTCACCTTCCTCCTCCTCCTCCTCCATAGAGTCCTCTTGCGCCTCCTCTGCCCCAGACACGCCCCCATTACTTTCCTCATTTTCACTCTTATTACACACACAATCATCCATTCTATTGTAGCATAGGCTACATTTTGCATTTTTCACTTCACACTCCCTCCCATAATGCCCCTGGACCCCACATTTATGGCAGTGAAACTCTGGACATTCCCTCAGAATATGCCCGGGCTGCATGCACATCCTACACACTTTTACTTGTTTATCGTGTATAACCCTGAAAAATTCAGCCCCCAGGGCCGTGTAGAATTTGGCAGAGTATGGCAAGGACTGGACCTGATCATTGAATTTCACCTTCAGGTAGCGTGTGCCGTCCGCAATCTTGGTCCCTGGCCACATCCGTCTCTTTATCGGGGACACAGCTGATACTCCCCAACCATGCAGCTTGTCCAGGATCTCCCCGTCCTCGATATAATAGGGCAGGCCCAAGAATGAGACGATCAGCTCATCGTTGGTCAACTCCCGCGCATGGACCCTCGTCGACCCGATCTTGAAGCCCTCCAAGAGCCTGTCTCTCCCCTTCGGATGCCCCATCGTCATCTCGTAGCGTCCGACTCCAACGAAGCGACACGCCGTCAGACCACCGCATAGTTCCCTCACGCACTTCATTAGCTCCATTGCCGTAACTGTGTTTTGCCCTTCCAGCTCGACACTGACTGTGAGCTTCCTACTGCTCTCTCTGCTCTCGTGTCTGCTCTCAGCCCCTGCTGCATCAGATCTTTGTCCATCTCCCTGCTCATTTGTCGTTGTGCCGCTCAGTGGTATTTTTCCCTCTGTATCCGGCATCGTGGCTTGAAACAAAAAGCGCCCCAAGAAAGGGGGTTAAAGAGGGGGAAACAAAAAAACGAATTATCCCACAAACAGTGAAACACTGCTGGGGGAAAACTCAAAACAAATAACTAACAAAAATAGTCTTTTTCCTCAAGGGCCTCCACAATCAAGAAAAAATAGTGAGGCTGGAGAAACCTCCACCATGTGCTCTGTACTGCTTCCTGGTTGTCAGCTCCCACGTGATCTCGTTGAACTCCCGCGTGATCAGAGTGGTGTGGCCGTAAGCGAAAGCTGAGCCTACCAAAGGGAGTTTTATTGACCTGGAGTGATCTGCAGTGAACTGGAGTGATAATCATAAGGAGTAAAAAAGAATAGCTTACAGCACCTGGTATTCCCAGGCGGTCTCCCATCCAAGTACTGACCAGGCCCAACTCTGCTTAGCTTCCGAGATCGGACGAGATCGGGCGTGATCAGAGTGGTGTGGCCGTAAGCGAAAACCGAGCCTACCAAAGGGAGTTTTAATGACCTGGAGTGATCTGCAGTGAACTGGAGTGATAATCATAAGGAGTAAAAAAGAATAGCTTACAGCACCTGGTATTCCCAGGCGGTCTCCCATCCAAGTACTGACCAGGCCCAACTCTGCTTAGCTTCCGAGATCGGACGAGATCGGGCGTGATCAGAGTGGTGTGGCCGTAAGCGAAATCTGAGCCTACCAAAGGGAGTTTTATTGACCTGGAGTGATCTGCAATGAACATCATAAAGAGTAAAAAAAAGGCTTACAGCACCTGGTATTCCCAGGCAGTCTCCCATCCAAGTACTGACCAGGCCCAACTCTGCTTAGCTTCCGAGATCTTGAGTTAGCAGTGTTTTGCCTCAGTTGATGTGTATATTCTTGCATATGAACTATTCCAGGAGCGACTTTCCCAATCCCTTTCCCCCTACCTCAACCACTCACCCATCAACACCTGACCTCATTTGAATATCAAACAAAGGTGTTAGAAGCTCAATTAGCAAAATGACTCATTCTCAGAAAAGTGCCTTGCCATGGTTCTATTAGCTCGCGGATAGTACCATTGGAATCGCATTGGCCATTATAGTGGGGGAGTCGAGTTTCAAGTCTCTGCGACCTTCCCGGAAAAAACACAACAAGCCGACGATAATCCACTCATCTAAAAGCCCAGTTTCAAGTAGCCTGGGTCCAATGACCTTTATAAAAGACCTATTTCCAGATTCCGGGTTCCATCGTTTCCCCGCTAGCCTAGTGGTCTAAGCGCAGCGCATTAGCTTAAACCCGATGCCAGTGGTTGGCGGTTCGCAACCCGAGAGAGACTCATCTGAACCATCTCGGGTTAGCACGGTCCGATTAGCTCGCCGGTAGTACCGTTGGAATCGCGTCGGCCATTGTAGTGGGGGGAGTTGACTTTCAAGTCTCTGCGACCTTCAGAAAAAAACACCGGTTCCAATGGTTGGCGGTTCACATCCCGAGAGAGACTCATCTGAACCATCTTGAGTTAGCGATGTTTTCACTCAGTTTATTGTGTATGTTCTGCATATAAACTATTCCGGGAGTGACTTTCCCAATCCCAATCCCTCAACCACTCACCTATCAACCTAACCAAGGGCATACATCTAACATCTAGCACTTTTCTTTGTATCCATGGTCCCGGACTTTCTTTACTCTAGAGAACCAGGGGCACAGGACTTTAAAACAAGCGCACAGGGGGTTTTAACTCAGGGGGTGTGCTTAAGTGTGGGTCCACGGGGCCGGAGGGTGAGCCGGGTTAGGGGGGTGAGCTCCAGAGGTGGTTCAAGGGGGTCACTTGACCCCAACTTTTACCCAGAGAAGGTGACGTTATTCCTGGGTAGGGGTTATTATCGGTAAAGTAGGGTTAGGGTTAGGGCGACAAGGTTTTTGGGATCCCACTACTAAAAGGGTTAGGGTTAGGGGCGGGAAAATTGAAGATTTCCACTCACTAGAGGGGTGAGTGAAGAGCACGGGCTCGCAGGTCACTAATTATTTACTCTTTTTTTCCTTTTTTCCTTTCTCCTAGGTCTCCTCATGCCATCTCATTGAGGCCACTGGGCCATTTTGTTCGCAGTTTCTGTATCCAGAGCCTCTCCAAGCGGAGTCTCTGTGCCAGAGACCAACCCACTCCTGATTCCAGTCCCAGGATTCTCAAATTCTCCTTGCCATGCTCTTTAAAATGTGTATACAATTTTGTGTTTTTTGTCTGACGGTCTACCAGATAAATGTGTTGTTTGAGCCGTTGTTGTATGGTGTTTTTTGTTTGGCCCACATACATTTTGCCGCACGCTAGACATTCTACTGCATACACCAAGTTAGAGGAGTTGATATGAAAGGTCTGGAGGATGGGTGCCCTCGTTTCCGTAGCTTGATAAAAAATGAATTTGGCCACCCGGAAATGGGGATTTTTTTCGGGCCGTTTGTTCGCCAATGAGGCATGAACAAGGAGGTCGTTGAGATTGGTGTTCCTCTTAAAGGCCGATATGATTTTAAAATCTGAAAGAGGTTTCACCATCTTCTGTAGCTCTTTGAACTGTTTCTTGACACCCATATTAATTCTCTGGGACGCCGGGGAAAATGTGGTGACAAAGGGGACCAGCCTTAAATTAAACCTCCCCTGGTGCCCGTACCTGTACTCTATTTCGACTATCCTTTTTGATGGAACGTAGAAACGTTCTTCCGTAGCCCCTGGTACGGAGGACCTGGAAGAGTATTCTTGTGGCCGCTTCTGCGTCTTCTGGGTAGGTACACAATCTACTATATCTGATTAGTTGGGACTTGACCAAGCCTTTAAAGGTGTGCCTGGGATGGTAACTGGTTTTATGGAGTAAGGCATGGGTATCCGTAGGTTTAAAATAAACCCGGGTGCCCAACCTTCCCACTCCGTCCTGTCCCTGTGTCCAGAAATTCCACTTTATTATATTGCATGTTCCGTTTTATTGTGATGGCCGTATGATGGTCATTCAAGGTGTCAATATATCGATCAAAGTCCTGCTCTGAGTGGCTCCACACTCCAAAGATGTCATCTAAATATCTTATGTACACCAGCGGTTTTTTATCACACTTTGGTAGCACGGTCTGCTCCCAGTCCGCCATATAAATGTTGGCATACGAGGGGGCAAATTTTAACTGCTCACACTAGAACACAAGGGCTACAACCCCAATACCATATATAATTAAAAAGTAAACAGAACACAATAATAAGCGGTGGCGTTTTTTGTAAATGCAGATAACTAAAAAGTATGAAATAGGGGTATAGCCACAAATCCATCCCCATGAGGCAAAACAGCAAATTTTTGAACTAGCTCAGAAATTGGAACGCACTTAAGTGCATCTGATATTTGGGCAATTTTATGAATATTCAAATAGTCAGAGTTGAATGGGTAAGTGAAGAACAAAGACTTCTCTGAACATTCTTTGTATACCACATACACTCCATCACTGCATTCTACAATGTTATGTATGTAACAAATGTTGTTTCCAATGAGAAAAGCATTATCCCCGGTTGAAACTTTAACAGTCCACTTGTCACAGGCCATCTCACCATACTGTGCTTTCACCGACAGTCCACCTACAAGTGGTCCAACAAAGTGTTGCTTTTTAAAAGCTTGTTTTAAAGGTGTGTCAGTAACTTGAAATCTCTTTTCTGACAAGCGACGGATAATCTGTGCAAGGGGAAAGTCTGGTTTTCTAACAAGCTTTTTCAGTTTGTGCAGGTAACTTTCATATGGAAATGCAGAAAAAGAGTCAAGGCAACCATGTCGTTGTACTTCATCTGCCAGATGGACCAAACCATGGATATTATAAACAATTAGATCTTTGCCATATATCTCACCAAAGTGACTGACAAAGGATCGAAGTAAGGTGTGAGCATATTGTGCATTACTAGATAGTCTAGAACTTACTAAAATGGCAATACCAGAGAAGAGCAGCATGAAATTGCTGTACATATTGCTGTCCAGAAAGGTTCCTAGTATTACAGGTCCTGTGTACAGTAGAAACTGCCGTAATTCCGTGGCCTTCCACCGATCCAATTCTCTCAGCGATCTAGGCTTTCGTGCAAACTCCACAGGAATATAGGGACGCATTGCTATCAGTTTTCCCGACATTATTTCGACAATTTTTGCTGGCACTCGAAAATTTAGAGGACCCCTGAGCCAGATGTGTAGCAATCGCCTAACAACACCTAAACAAACCAAATGCATGTAATCCAAAGGGAATTGAGAAACCATGCCAACACTGCTGCCGAGAAATGGATGTGGCCCCTCGTGATGATGAATCTCATCAACCATGTTTTCAAAAGATTCGTCTGTCCTGAGAGAAAAGTCTGTACATGGATATGTCATGCGTCTGTTAATGTATTTCCCAGGCTGCATACATTTGTCACAACCATGGTAGCCATTGTGGTTCTTTGTGTTCTTAACAAATGACCTGGCTGGTGTGTCACAAATGACTGTGTCCAATTGGAGTTTCAATGTCTTACCCTCTATATCAAAACCGTTTTCAAGCTGTTGTAACTCTGTAACAAAATCTTCAAGGTACTCTCTTGCTGAACTGGGTTTCTTTGGTCCACAGAGTAAACCTATCACAACTGGTTCTTTCATGGGAACATTCAATAGTAGACCAAGGATGGGCCACAGTTGCAGACTAGAGCTTTTGAATAAAGGAAGTCCATCTATGTTTATTTGCAATTTCAAAGTGAAACTGTCTGCCAGTGTTTGCACGTACTTGGACAGTGTGTTTCTCAGCGAAAGCAGAATACCAATATAGTGGTACTGTCCCCCAGCCCTTTCCACGATTGAGTATTTTGTCTTAGTCCTAAGAAGGGTCCTGGCATCCCTTGGAAGATCAGGATGGAAAACACGAAGTATGCTCAATAGTGCTGTCAAAGCAACCAAAGAAATGCCAAATTGTATGGCCCAGTTGGAAATACTTTCAGGGAGGGAAAATGTTTCAGGTTCATCATCAGAATGTTCTGAATCAGATGTCAGACTCTGCCCATCACCACCCCCAACAACAAAACCATCAATTATGTCAGAATCTACTTCCATGCCACCTTCCTCCTCACTAAAGACTACTCCAGTTGGAATGTCTAGACAAGTTGTATCGTCTGTGCTTTCAAAAAACTCTCCACTAACATCTACATGTTCACCCTCTGGTGTCAGTTGAAAGTCAGTCAAATGAACGTCCTCCTTAATTTGTTCAAGCCTTTTTTGAACATCTTGACGGGCTCTCCGTCTTAAGGTGGAGCTGGAGACAGGCCCAGTCTTTCTATTCATTTTATCTAAACAAAACAAAAATAGAAATATATTGCAACCATCGCTTGTAATGTATTTAAGCAAATATACAAAAGTCTATTTGTTATTATATAGCATCAAGCATTCTATACACTATAAGATTGTATTTTAATGGATTCAAACTAATGTTGTCATTATAGCACTAAGCAGAACCATATCATTAAAACTACTAGTATTATACAATTCCATCTAAAATGTGTCTTTATTTTGCTTTGAAAACATTTCCCTCTAAAAGTGTGCGTTCACGTTTCTTACCTAAAATGCGGCGAGGTTTCCGTTTAGTGGGGTTCAGTGGGGTTCTGCTGGATCAGCTGCTGCTCAGGTTAGTCTGCGTTCAAGAGGAAATATTCAAGAGGACATTTAACGTTAATATCCAGGTAAAGGTTTGAAGGTGTAAGAAGGTTAACATACGAACCTTCATCCAGTTCACCCGAGGTGCATTCAATTTTCCACTAAAGATTTCTAGTACACCAAATGCATTTATTTAATGAGCATGCTTAATGAGCTGAGTTATACATTTGTTAATACAACTGTTAGCAGAAGTGGATAGCGATCTCAGCTAACGTCACTAGACCCTTTCACGGACGCCGTTAGCTCCCGTTAGCCATTTCCGGACGTAGCCGACGTGACGCAGTTTCCGGTCTTTTTGCGGCATTTTCGTCAGCGGTCGCCAGGAAAATGTAATTAGTATTACTTTATACATATCAAAGAATCTACGTGTATATGGACGTTTACATGTCTAAATACTATAGGAAAGTGACTTTAATGAGAGAAAGCAGTAAGAACGCTCGGGCGACGCTCAGGCGACAATCTTTACTCTGAAAAGTATCTCCGAAATTACGGAGCTTTTATTGCATACTTTGTTGTTGTTGAAACGTGATATCTTATCGTGAAGGACATAACTACGATCCTGGATGTGTTGACTGCATTTTGGTGGCCCTGAAACAAGTTAATATCCCCAAAAAAACAGCAGCGCCGAGTGTTCACTACGAGGATAGAATTAGCTCACGGCTAATTTACCGGTGTTAGCGTCCTTTTACTGGCTCTAGTAAAGTTAAAACTAACTCTAAAAATTAAAACAATATTTCGCTCGAAAATCCGGGCAGATCCGCCCCGGAGGCGGCTGCTATCTGGGTACCAACAAGACCTACAACGACCACAAAAAACGCCACGGGACCCTGACCCCAGACCTTATGACCAGCAGAATAGACCCTACAGACAGGGCACTGAACAACAACAAGACCCACCATCCACAGCTCCCTGGAGCCGCAGAGACCGTCAGTGGGGGGGACTCACATTCACGAGTAACAACGCAAGACAACAACAACAGCAGCCATGGTTTCACCCTAAAGATGAGAACCGGCCAACACAACAACAGGAGGAGAGGAAACAACTCCCCCCACTGCCACAACGGGGTGAGCGACAAGAAGTCAGACGGAAACTTCCCCCTCTACAACAAGATCCCCCCGACCACACAGGCCAGCAACCCCAGGGTAACCAGAGGATGGGACAACAACAACAACAACAACAACAACCCTGGAAGAGAGACACAAAGAGTGACAACAGAAATCCACCCAGAAGACAACCAAACAACCAGAGAGGTCAGAGACCAGATAAACCACTGTCCAAAGACCCGGATTTTGCCCAGAAAGTGCGGGTCCTTAACAATATAGTGAGACTGTCCCACCATTTCAATAATGTTGAACCCGAAAAGGAAGCACCTATGATGCTCAAAAGAACACAAAAGTATTTAACAAAGTCAAAGCACGCATTGCAGACAATGCCAAAGACTGGGCTGACAATTCAGTCATGCTTTTGAGAGAACACTATGAAAAATCGGTTCAAAGGGAATTGAGGACTCTCTTTGCCTTTAAAAACAAAGAGTGGAGGGAACCGTTTGCAATCGCCATGAATTGGGCCAGAAGAGCTTCGGGCAGGAGACTGGACCCCAACACAGAAAGGACGGCGACTAAGGTTATAATAGCGGGACTGGAACATCTGGAAAACCCCACAATATACCAACCTAGACCATTGAGACTAGATAACACGCTACAGAACATCACCTACACCGATCAGTCATTTCACACTAACGACACGTTGCATTTCTCTCCAGCAAACACCAATAAGGGAGCCCCATCCCCTAGGAACTCATTCAGGGAGGGAGGAACAACCAGTAGAGACTTGAACCCTAAATCCCCTAGCACTAGAGCTAAGGGGGGATATGAACACAAGACGACAGACCGAGCGCTGACATCAAGGTCCAACACTCCTTCACCCCACACAACACTAGGGGGCGACAAAAACAGATCCACTACCTCATATGAAGAACATGAGCCACTCCCATCATCACAACATGCTGATGCAGTTCCAGTTCTGGAGGCTGAAGAAGCTTCCCAGGAGAAAACTTCTCCACTGGAACTAAAGAGGAGCGCCAGTGAACCAGACCTGAGCAGGATTCCACGTAGGACCTCTCCTCTTCCCCCCTCTCTTCCTCAGCCTAGTAGTTTCAGCCTGGTCACAAGGTACAACAACTACACACAGCGGTACAAACCCGCCTCGACATTACAACACCAAGTGGAAAGAAATCCCAAAGTGACATTGCTAGGACCCCATTTAGACACCCCCCATCTACAAACAAAACCAAAGACTGGTCCTTTATAATCAAAAATAAGTGGATCATCATCGGAGATTCTAATGTGGGCAGGTTTCCAACCCACCATCTCAAAGACCTACAGATAGAATCTTACCCAGGAGCCAACCTGAAACACGCAGATGACTTACTGTACGACATTGAGCCCACACTAGATGTATGTTGCGTCAAAACAAGTTTGAGCGCGGTGAAACAGGGAGCATCTGGGAACTCCAGGCCTGAAGGGGGCAAAGTGGAACCCAAGATACGGTCCATGTTTCTGGAGGGACCAAATTCAGCAGCGCGCACCTCATGGGTATAAAATGTTTGGTGTTGGGCTGGCCTCCCTCTTTGCTCCTCTCCACAACGCAGCTCACGTTCAGCCGCAGACGCAACTGGTATGAATTCTGTTCATTTCAAGTATTGTTTGTGGAAATCGTTTGTTTGCTTCTTCAGTTGATTTTGATCTTTGAATTTGTTTTACCTGTGTTTGGTAAAAAATGTATAGTTTAATGATGTTAAATTATTATTGTTTAAAGGCATCCTAATGCAGCATTTAACCTACTCCTTTTTGTGTTCAAGGTTATCAACCTATTCCGATTCCTATTCTACTGTTTCAACAACCAAATCCGTCTCGAAAGGGAAATAAAAAACACTGGAACGGAACCGAGTTGTCCCTTTGACTGTTTGTGCCAGTTTCAAGTTTGGGCTGAGCTGAAGTGAACTTTAACACCAGGATAACTTGACAATGTAGAAGCCATCATCCTATCGTTTGGTATCAACAACAGAACCCACACGAACAAACAAACAGTCACCAAACAATTAATGGGGATGGTCAACAGAGCCAAAAAACTGTTCCCATGTGGCAGAATCTTCGTCCCACAAGTGAACTACAACCAGGACCTGCCACAAAAGGAAAAACAATGCCTGGACACCTTAACACTTGGAGGTCTGGGGGCCATTTTCTCGATTTTTCTCGATTTTACATACTTTTTAAATTCCTCTTTTTAAAGTCACTTATATGACACATACTCATGTGTTGTATATCAAAAATTACAGAAAAATCTCAGCTATCTATATAATAAGGCACCATTGTCCCAAGGCACAAGTCTAAAGAGAAAATATGACTCTAAAGCTGAAAAATTAAATCTCGAATTTTGGAATTCTGTCATATTCCTTCTGAAAACATAATTTTACTAAAGTGGGATAAGGTTTTGGTGAGAGACATTGGTTTACCAAAGGTCTTAGGTTCACAAAAGCAGTGGAATATATGAATAAAAATGATAGATACATGTAAATAAATGTCTAAAACCTCAAAAACTTATATCGTTTTTTTAGTAGAAATTATGTCTGTCACACCTATCACCAAAATGATCAAAATGGGACTGAGAAATGGCTTCATACTGCAGATAAAGCTTCATGGGGTGTGTGCAAATGAAAAAAAAATGACCATTACAACTGTTTTTGTTTTCAAACCAAATTTTTTATAAAAAACAACTATTTAGACAATATGCATGCTCAGTCAAACAGGGAAAAAACAGGACTATTTACACAGGACTATGTTCAGTCAGAAAAAAAAACAGGCCTTACAATATGTATTTCACATTTCATGCCATGTAGCGAAACAATTTCTGTCCGGCTGCTGGCAGAGGGCAATATTACACTCCTTGCACTTCCATGGAGTGTCTTTTCGATTGCCTTTCCTCTTGCAATACTCACAGATCTTGCGACCCGTCGTTGCTTTCTTGCTTGCTGTTGCAGCAACAGCGATGGGCACAGGAACATGACCTTCAGGGGCATGGGCAGGAGCGGTGCGGAGCGGCTTTCCAACGAGATCAGCAGTCAGCTGCTCCATGAATCCTCTGTGCGTCATGGGTTTTGTTTGCTGGGCCAGACAGAGTTCCTTGTGCAGAATGTAGCTGTTGGTGGTGGCAATGTCCAGAAAATGGTAAAAAAGCGTTCTGTACCAGTGCATGGTCTTGTGTTGTGCAGAGTAGTACTGGATGAGCTGGTCTGACAGATCAACTCCACCCATGTACTTGTTGTACTCTACAACTGGTGTAGGACAGGGGACTGTTGCTCTTTTCCAGGAGCCATCTTGCTGCTTCACCCTCCTCTCCGCAGTTCCCCCAGAGTGTGCAGAGTGAATTGTGGAGCAGACCGATACTTCCCTTGTGTCCATCCACTTCACATAGACAATGGGGCCGTCACGGATCCATCTCATGGAGCCTCTCGCTGACTTCTTTGTGAGGGCGTTCACATCAGTCCGAGGGCATTCCTTCCGGTACTCCCTGTACGTCCCACAGGCACCAAATCTGCATTCAAGGAGAGCCCTGAAGAGCTTGGGGCTGGAATAAAAATTGTCCATGTATATGTGGTAGCCTGTGCCGAGGTAACCGGCTCGCACAAGGGTCATGACAGCGTCATAGGACAGGCCATGAGTGGAGGGGATGCTACTTTTGCCGGGGTAAATGCAAAAGTCCACGGTGTAGCCGTTCCTTGAGTCAGCCAACACAAACAGCTTGAATCCCCACTTTGTGGGTTTGTCCTTCATGTACTGGGTCATTCCAGTTTTAGCTTTTCTGGCAACCATTCTTTCATCCACAGACAGCTCTCTGTGGGGATGATAAAAGGCCATACAGGCAATCTTGATTGTGTCCATCAGGGGTTTCAGTCTGAAGAGTTTGTCTTGGTCAGCTGTGCCCTTTTTGCGGTCATTGTGGACGTCCTCATCAGGGTCGCTAAGGTGAAGATTCCACGATATGGTCCTGTATCTGTCACGTGACATGATCTGAGCTGGAAGCGGCAAAGAAAAAAGGTGATTCTGCCTCCAGTAATCTGCAATACTGTCCAGCTTTATCAGGGCGATGTAGAAAAGCAAACCAATGTACTTGTAAAAAACAACAACGTCCAAGTCAGTCCATGTGTATTTTTTCCCTTTTGCCATTTGTTTTGCAGCCCGTTTGTTAGTGTTTGCACACAGCGTCTTTACCGTTTGTTCAGGGAAGAACAATTTGAATAGTTCGATTGGTGTTGCTGTGGCGTTGAGGTGTGGACCTGGTGTCCGGGCTGGCCGGAACCTGGAGACAGGGGGATCAGTGTCCTGGTCTTTGTCCGTCTTCCAAGACAGCGTAGGTCCTGGTGGCTGTAGCGAAGCTTGCGGTGCACGTAACACCGTCTTAGTTGGCCCAGATGGTGGCTGTGGTGCAGGTAGCCGCTGGGAAGCACGCACCGTCTTTGTTGGCGGACTGGGTCGGGGAATACACGACCTCTTTCGTGGCTGAGCTGGTGGGGATGGAGTGGCTGGTGTTGTGGCCGGTGGACTGGGAGGCTGTGGTCGTCGGGGGATACGCGACCTCTTTCGTGGCTGGGCTGGTGGGGATGGAGTGGCTGGTGTTGTGGCCGGTGGACTGGGAGGCTGTGGTCGTCGGGGGATACGCGACCTCTTTCGTGGCTGGGCTGGTGGGGATGGAGTGGCTGGTGTTGTGGCCGGCGGACTGGGAGGCTGCTGCAGCAGCTGTGAGTCCTCTCTGAAAAAAATAAATGAACTATTAGTCAGTATAAATTCACTGAAAGAAAGTAACGATTACACACCGACATGTAACAAACATCCAACACTGACTATGCTCAACACACTACATGAGCTACGTGCTGTTTTCAAACACGTAAGAGAACCAGCTTTGGTCGACGAGGGCTAAAACATGCTAACGAACGTAAACCAGCTCACACACGATACTGTAGTAACTATTACGTACCATGCCGTCTTCCAAACACGCTGCAGAGGTCCAGCAACTAACGTTACCAACATAACACAACTAACAAGGGCTACGGTAGTAGGGATTCAGTTATGTTTCGTGCTGTTTTCAGTAAGAGAACCAGCTTTGGTCGACGAGGGCTAAAACATGCTAACGAACGTAAACAAACTCACACACGATACTGTAGTAACTATTACGTACCATGCCGTCTTCCAAACACGCTGCAGAGGTCCAGCAACTAACGTTACCAACATAACACAACTAACAAGGGCTACAGTAGTAGGGATTCAGTTATGTTTCGTGCTGTTTTCAGTAAGAGAACCAGCTTTGCTCGGCGCAGCTAAAACATGCTAACGAACGAAAACCAGCTCACACACGATACTGTAGTAACTATTACGTACCATGCCGTCTTCCAAACACGCTGCAGAGGTCCAGCAACTAACGTTACCAACATAACACAACTAACAAGGGCTACAGTAGTAGGGATTCAGTTATGTTTCGTGCTGTTTTCAGTAAGAGAACCAGCTTTGCTCGGCGCAGCTAAAACATGCTAACGAACGAAAACCAGCTCACACACGATACTGTAGTAACTATTACGTACCATGCCGTCTTCCAAACACGCTGCAGAGGTCCAGCAACTAACGTTACCAACATAACACAACTAACAAGGGCTACGGTAGTAGGGATTCAGTTATGTTTCGTGCTGTTTTCAGTAAGAGAACCAGCTTTGCTCGGCGCAGCTAAAACATGCTAACGAACGAAAACCAGCTCACACACGATACTGTAGTAACTATTACGTACCATGCCGTCTTCCAAACACGCTGCAGAGGTCCAGCAACTAACGTTACCAACATAACACAACTAACAAGGGCTACAGTAGTAGGGATTCAGTTATGTTTCGTGCTGTTTTCAGTAAGAGAACCAGCTTTGCTCGGCGCAGCTAAAACATGCTAACGAACGTAAACAAACTCACACACGATACTGTAGTAACGATTACTACTACTGTGCCGTAACGGAGATCCAGCAGGGTCTATGCTTTGCTAACATAAATAGGCTATTGCAAAAACAAAGTTTAGTAAAGACACTTACCGATCTTCAAATGGATCTCTTCTGTTGGCGTAGTCCTCTTCATCACCAGAGTCAAAGCCTTCAGGCTCTGATCCTACATCGTCCTCGTCGCTGCTTCGGCAAATCTCCAAAAGTGCCTCACGCAGGGAAAACTGTTTGCTCGGCATTTTTCTCTCTGACTAAAAACAGCAGTGTGTTATGAAGCTACTGTGGGTGTTTATGAAGCTACAGTAGATATTTATGAAGCTATGGTGGGCGGTGTCTTGTGATTTTCTGAGTGTTCATTGGTTTGTTTTTTCGTGAAACACATCGACGAATCACAGTGAAGGTTTACAATCTTGTCATATTACATGTCCGTGTTTATATGCTCACCATTTGCTGTGTGAATTACGTAACATGACGCGGGAATAGGACAAGGAAGTGGAGCGTCTACTCGTTCGGCCAGATTTTAAACCATATCTCTGTGACGTATAATCGCGACGATATGATTTTATTAGAAACTTAAAACACCTTCCCGCCCGCTTCGACGCGGGCGCCGACCTCAGAGGGTTAAATGAATACATCTCCACACTGGAGGACTATCTACCAAAGATCCCGGAGGCAGAGTTCACGACGACGGCAGACAAAATCCACTAGACCACGGAAACAGCAGAGGCCATCTTCAACAGATGGACTACACTGTTAAATTAGAATCCCCCGAAGACCCACTAAATCAGGGGGGTATTAAAACAGTTATTAACCTGTCCAAAAGATTCAAGTGCACCCCTGCACAGTTATCTTTGCTCAATAAGGGCCTAAATTTTATCCCCACCAAAGGTATAGATAAGGACGCAAAAAAGGCAGCTCGCTTTGATCTACAACAGTACCACAGAAGAATAAAACTCATGGAATATTTCAAAAACTCACCTGCAGGAACCCGATTACCTTTCACGAAGAAATCCGATTGGTCGCCACCAGACTCCGCGTTACCTGTGGAAATAAAAAAATTAGTAAAAACCGACCTGGAATACTTTGACAACACATTTAAAGATCACAAAATCAGAAATAACCTCGACAAAGAAGAGACACAAGCCCTGACAGACCTCTGCAAGGATAAAAACATCATCCTTAAACCAGCTGACAAGGGCAGTGCAATAGTGATTCAAGACAGAGAACAATACCTATGGGAAGGGTATAGACAACTCAGAGACACCAAATATTACAAACAATTGAAGGAACTAATTTACACCGAAACAATACCAATGGTGGACAAGATTCTAAGAACCCTGACAAACAAAAAGTTCATAAACAACAAACAATTCAAATATTTGAAGGGAAACCCAGAACCCAGAGCAAGAATATTCTACATGCTGCCAAAAATACACAAGGACCCAACCAAATGGAGCAAGCCACATGAGATTCCGCCAGGACGCCCCATCGTTTCGGACTGTAGTAGTGAAACATACGAGACAGCGGAGTACCTGGACCACTTCTTAAACCCCTTATCAACACTACACCCCAGTTACATCAAAGATACATACCATTTTGTCAACATCATTAAAGGGATCACTATTCCACAGGACGCAATATTATTCACTTTAGACATAGACAGCTTGTACACTAACAGTCACAGAAGAGGGTCTAGAAGCCGTCAAGACGGTTTTCCAGAACAACCGTAACATCAGAAGACCAGATAAGGAACTACTGGAACTACTGAACATTAATCTCACCAGGAATGACTTTGTGTTCAATGAAGAGTACTTCCTACAGATCAAGGGCACAGCCATGGGAAAGAAATTCGCTCCTTCGTACGCCAACATCTTTATGGCCCAGTGGGAAGATTCAGCCCTGAAAGCCTGCAAACTCAAGCCACTACACTACTACAGATACCTGGACGACATCTGGGGGGTCTGGACACACTCCGAGGAGGAGTTCCAAGTGTTCCTTAACACGCTGAACACACACAGAGACTCGATTAAAATAAAATCCACCAGCAGCCATACTTCAGTGGACTTTCTGGATACAACAACCTTCAAAGGAGAAAAATTCGCAGAATCCCACGTTCTGGACATCAAGGTCTACTTCAAAGACACAGACACACACGCCTTACTACACATGAGTAGCTACCATCCGAAACACACCTTTGCTGGACTACTGAAGGCACAACTGCTGAGATTCCAGAGAATCTGTACACAACAGGCAGATTTTCACCAGGCCTATACAACACTATTCAAGGCACTTTATGTAAGGGGATATACTAGGTCATTTTGCAAAAAAGCCTTAAAACAATACAAACTGAGAAAACCTAACCCCACAACTACTCAAATCCCACTCATTGTGACCTATTCACCACCGACCCACCGACTCACTCACAATTGCAAAGTGAACTTTGAAACCATGAAAGAGGAGGACAAAATCCTAGTTAATCACACAGTGATGCCAGCCTACCGCAAGACCAAGAACTTACAAGAACATCTAGTGAAAGCTAAGATAAAACCCAAAAGCAGGACTTCTACTTCCAATAACAGGGGACAATACTTTAAACAAGTCCAATGGCTCCAGAACAAACACACAAAACAGGTGTTTCTGAATAATTCAAGAGGAAAACTCTCCACTTCCAACTGTGTGTACCTCATGACCTGCCTAACCTGCAATCTGCAATATGTAGGAGACAGGAAACGCTCTCTCCACTAGATTTGCAGCACATAAATACAACTGCACAACCCTGCAGAGCTCACGGATCCCTGTCATCAAACATCTTATCCTGCACGGCTGGAACAACATGAGGGTCAGCATTATAGACCACAACCCCAACTGGAGCATCAAGGAGAGGAGGAGAGTGGAGAGAAGATGGATTGCACTCCTGGGGACCAAACGAGAAGGGGACCTCAATGAGCGCTGAGAGGATGGAGTAGACCCACAGGATGGAGAATGCATCGAGGCTTCCCTGTCGCTCTTTAGCTTCATAGGCCTCAAACTAACCCTCACCTAACCATCTCAAGGGGGTCCTGGCAAAGCTGGAACCTCATCCTACTGTCCAGAAGATATTGCTTTCCGTTGGTCTAAATAATTGTTTGAGAAACAATCAGCTGACTACTATCACCAAACAGTTTCAGCAACTGGTGGCTCTGTCCAAAAGGGTCTTCCCACAAGCGGAGATCTTCGTCCCCTTGATCCAGTTTTCACAGCGTCTGGAATCAAAAACACAAAATTTGATCAGAGAAACCAATACTGCCCTTAAAAATACGTTTCGAGTACTGGAGGGAGTGGAAGACGGGTTGTTTGAAGTCCAGTCGGACAACATACATTGGACGCCGACCACAGCGGCACACATGTTGAGGAGCTGGATGGCTCAATTAAACTAGAGGTTGGGGGACCGAGAGTTCTCACCCCCACCCCGTCCAACATTTTAAACCTCTCGCTCACTTACTCCTTGGGGGAGGCCGAACAGGCCCTGTTGGAGAAGGGCCTCTCATTTATCCCAACCCCAGATAGGGTTGATAAAAACGAGCTGCGTCGGGACTTATGGGGGTATCATAGGCGTCTCAAACTCTTAAACTACTTTAAATTTGCTGCAGGGGACACACAAAAGGGTTTTACGGAACCTACAAATTGGGAGCCAGAGTGGGGTTTAGTCCCGGAGGCCCTAAAAAAACTGATCAGCCAGGACATCAGGGACCTGGAGAGCACTTCCAGCAGGGTACGGCTGGAAGATAACCTGTCAAAAGCCGAAAGACAAGCGCTTAACAAACTTAAAAAGAACCAGGACATTGTCATCAAACCTGCAGACAAGGGCTCCAAAATTGTAATCATGGACAGGAACTAGTACCTAACAGAGGCGAACAGACAATTAAATAATACAACACATTACTTACCTCTCAGTAGTCCGCTGCAAGCAGAGACTCAAGTTAAGACTCGACAAATCCTACAGACGTTATACGAAGAGAAATTCATCTCTCATAAACAAAAAACTTACCTGTTTGTTCCGGACCTTCCGCGTCCCCGGAAATTTTATCTCCTGCCAAAGATACACAAAGACCCTCTTCAATGGACGGTTCCCCATCAAGTTCCCCCCGGTCGACCGATCACCTCCGACTGTGGGAGCGAATCTTACCGAGTAGCGGAGTACCTGGAGAAATTTCTAGGTCCTATATCCCAGAAACATCCGAGCTTTGTAAAGGACACATATGATTTTGTCCACAGAATTAGCAATCTCCAGATACCAACGGGTGCCATACTGTTCTCACTGGATGTGGATGCATTGTACACAAACATTGACACTCAACTGGGCCTCACAGCAGTTAGACAGGCGTTTGATAGTTATCCGGATCCTTCCAGACCAGATGGGGCTCTCCTCTCCCTTTTTAGAGTTGGGGTTGAGGAGAAATGATTTTGAATTTGATCAGAAATATTTCCTACAAGTACACGGGACTGCTATGGGCAAAAAATTTGCCCCCTCGTATGCCAACATTTATATGGCGGACTGGGAGCAGACCGTGCTACTAAAGTGTGATTAAAAAACCGCTGGTGTACATAAGATATTTAGATGATATCTTTGGAGTGTGGAGCCACTCAGAACAGGACTTTGATCGGTTTATTGACACCTTGAATGGCCATCATACGGCCATCACAGTAAAACGGAACATGCAATATAATAAGGTGGAATTTCTGGACACAGAAATCTTTAAAATACAGGGACAGGACGGAGTGGGAAGGTTGGGCACCCGGGTTTATTTTAAACCAACGGACACCCATGCCTTACTCCATAAAACCAGCTACCATCCCAGGCACACCTTTAAAAGGCTTGGTTAAGTCCCAACTAATCAGATATAGGAGATTGTGTACCTACCCAAAAGACGCAGAAGCGGCCACAAAAATACTCTTCCAGGTCCTCCGTACCAGGGTCTACGGAAGAACGTTCCTACGTTCCATTAAAAAGGATAGTCGAAATAGAGTACAGGTACGGGCACCAGGGGTGGTGAATTTAAGGCTGGTCCCCTTTGTCACCACATTTTCCCCGGCGGCCCAGAGAATTAATATGGGTGTCAAGAAACAGTTCAAAGAACTACAGAAGATGGTGAAACCTCTTACAGATTTTAAAATCATATCGGCCTTTAAGAGGAATACCAATCTCAACGACCTCCTTGTTCATGCCTCATTGGCGAATAAACGGCCCGAAAAAAATCCCCACTTCCGGGTGGCCAAATTCATTTTTAATCAAGCTACGGAAACGAGGGCACCCATCCTCCAGACCTTTCATATCAACTCCTCCAACTTGGTGTATGCAGTAGAATGTCTAGCGTGCGGCAAAATGTATGTGGGCCAAACAAAAAACACCATACAACAACGGCTCAAACAACACATTTACCTGGTAGACCGTCAGACAAAAAACACAAAATTGTATACACATTTCAAAGAGCATGGCAAGGAGAATTTGAGAATCCTGGGACTGGAATCAGGAGTGGGTTGGTCTCTAGCACAGAGACTCCGCTTGGAGAGGCTCTGGATACAGAAACTGCGAACAAAATGGCCCAGTGGCCTCAATGAGATGGCATGAGGAGACCTAGGAGAAAGGAAGGAAGAAAGAAAAAAAGAGAGTAAATAATTAGTGACCTGCGAGCCCGTGCTCTTCACTCACCCCTCTGGTGAGTGGAAGTTTTCAATTTTCCCGACCCTAACCCTAACCCTAGACTTGACTATTACCAGCCGGTTTACTGACCCCAATTTGTTCTTCCTCTCGTCTCTTCCTGTCAGAAACGAGGAGACGACTTTGAGACGGTCTCCTTCTGGCTGGCGAACACCTGCCGCTTCTTACACTGTCTGAAACAATATAGCGGAGACGAGGTGAGACGGACACACTTTAGCTCAAATATATGTACACATACATGAATAGGGTTTGGTAAGCCTCTAGGCAATTATGATTGTTTTTGGTGTTTTTTCTTAGGGAAAAACATCTAAATATAAAAAGTTAAATTAACTGGGGATCGTTTTTTGTAATTGTTTGTAGAAAATTCATTCACTCTTCCTTTGATTACAAATGGTGTTACCGGTGATAGAAAGTGTGAAATTTGACATGCATATAAAATATCATAGATTGGAATGACATTGTATTTTTAATAGAGTTACTGAGGAAATATCTGCCTTTATCTGTGTTTCTTAGGCCTTCATGAAGCACAACACACAGAGACAGAATGAGCACACTCTTTCCAACTTCGACCTGGCAGAGTACAGACAGGTGATCAGTGACCTGGCCATCCAGATCTACCAGCAGCTGATCAAATGCATGGAGAACATCCTCCAGCCCATGATAGGTGTGTGCATTGAAGAGAATTTATGATTTATATAGCATTAGCTGAATACTCTGTTTATGATTTATATAGCATTAGCTGAATACTGTTTATGATTAATATAGCATTGTCTGAATAGTCTGGTTTCTGTCTAAAAGACTAGGTTCCTCTTTCCTCACAAATGTCTGGGGGTCACAGTTTCATGTGTGGTGGAAAGGTTATCTCTTGGTCACTGGGGCAGAGGCAGAAGAGTTGAGAATTGTAGTTTGATCTTTCTAATGAACAGACACAAAAAGTCTTCTCACACACAAGTCTTATGTTCTTGTTCCAACTATTCATTAAATGTATCAACAGGTGCAAACTTATCTATGCACCCTCGTCCTGTATCCGGCCTTGAGGAGAAAGCAGCAGTATTTCAAAAATAATTGTCTGGGAACCTGGGTTGTGTTTTTCACTGGGAATATTTGAAAAGCATTGGAGTCAGAAAAAAGAGAAAGTCAGATGGAAAGAGGATAAGAACCCTTTACTCTCTGAGTTCGGGGCTCACTCATCCTGAGGCGTGCTGACCGTGTGGAGGGCAGACAGACAGGGGAGCGGAGTCCAAGGCCTTGTATTAGGTATGCATTTCATGTATGTAATTGCTAAATAAATAACCTTGATTGTATTATAACCTGTTCTGTCAATTCTTGAACACTCGAGGAATATCCCGGCGAGGAGAATTCCACTTCAGCATGTACATGTGTGTGAATCTACAAGATAATGGTATCGTAGTATTGATGGGATTTGCATACTGTACGTGCATGATACTTACAAAGTGTGTGTGTGTGTGTGTGTTACCTGCAGTTTCTGGCATGCTGGAACACGAGACCATCCAGGGAGTGTCGGGGGTGAAGCCCACGGGCCTCCGAAAGCAAACATCTAGTATCGCAGACGAGGGCACCTACACGCTGGACTCCATCCTGAGGCAGCTCAGCGCCTTCCACTCCACCATGTGCCAGCACGGCACCGACCCCGAGCTCATCAAACAGGTGGTGAAGCAGCAGTTCTACATCATCGGGGCGGTCACCCTCAACAACCTGCTGCTACGCAAGGACATGTGCTCCTGGAGCAAAGGCATGCAGATCAGGTACAGTAGGAGATGTTGCTGCTCAGAAGGCAGCTCCAAAGTGGAGCTGATATTTTTACCCTTTTCTTTTTTTTTCTTTTTTTTTTAACCTATGCCGTGTGTCTGTGTGCAGGTACAATGTGAGCCAGCAGGAGGAGTGGCTCAGAGACAAAGGTCTAATGTTATGCGGAGCCAAGGAGACTCTGGAGCCTCTGATCCAGGCCGCTCAGCTGCTGCAGGTGAAGAAGAAGACTGATGAGGACGCCGATGCCATCTGTTCCATGTGCCTGGCCCTCACCACTGCTCAGGTAAGCTGTCCCGTCATTTATTAACAACATTCAAAGAGACCAGAGCAACTTTTTAAATCTTTGTTCTCAACCTAAATCTGTTTACGTGCGAAGAAACCCCAGCCACTGGAGGTAAAATATCTTTATAACCTCTGTGTTATGTCTCTTCCAGATTGTGAAGGTCTTGAATCTCTACACTCCAGTCAATGAATTTGAGGAGAGAGTATCGGTGTCATTCATACGAACCATACAGGTAATTTACTCTGTATTAACACAACACTGACATACTGTTTCACGTGGCTACAGGATAAATATTAAGGACATGAATGCTCCTGGAAAAGTTACATCTTCCAAACCATAGCACAGATTGAGTCCAGTAACGTTACATTAATTTTGATAGTGAGTAAATTTGACTGCATATTCATTATTTTATTTCAGTTTTTTCCATTCAGACTCGCTTGCGAGATCGCTGTGAGAGTCCGCAGTTGTTGATGGACACGAAGATGATTTACCCGGTCACTTTCCCGTTCAGCCCTTCCTCCCTCGCCCTGGAAACCATCCAGATCCCCAGCTCGCTCAACCTCGGTTTCCTCACCCGCGTCTAAACCAAGGCCGCCCAGGACGGCAGCCGTTTTGATGTTGTGGCCATAGTTGAAATTGCAGGTCAAAATAAATAAATAATAATAATTAGGATTTGTATTCATAAGGTTTGAGCAATTATGTCCCAAAAAAATAGCTTCTAATTTAAAACATGGATTCCCTTGATCCTGAACATTGACACAGAAAATCAGAAAAAAAAAAAAAAAATACATACTGAACTTTCAACATGCACCTATACAATATTTGCATCCTCTGAACATACACATGCACGCCTACACTCATGTGCACTTTCTCTCTTACAAAACGCACAAATACACACGATACCCACGGTCGCCACTGCCGGTTTAAATCTGTCTGTAAAAGGCCATCATCCATCCACTGCTTGTAAAAACGCTTGCCTCTGAGAGAAGCCACGGGACCAGGTCTATGCCTCCAGTACTCGCTCTGCATCAACACCTGGTTCTGTTTGAGTGGTCCTGACCCCGGTGACCCCAGCTCCCTCCTTTTGTGTTTCAACTAGCTGTTAAGATTGTTTTTCTTGTTGCCCATTAAAAACCCAGTTGGGCTGATAAGAAATCAAATGTTGTCATCGTCTCGTTCTCCGGTGAGAATGTACGCAACAATACACGGGAGCGGACCCAAAAGAGGGGTCAAGACCTCACAAAGAGGAATAACTTCATAAATTGTAGTCTCGCTTTGAATGTTGGGTCTATATTTAAGAGACAAAGCGAACGCTGAGTCCCAGTAGGAAGCCGGCTGAGTGACATCGCGCTAAAGTCCACCCCATGTTGAGGCAACCCGGACCAGGCTTTGTCATTTCACCCTCTGAACACAGTCAAGCCAAGACAGATCTCATCATCTGTACTATATTATTTATACATATATAAATATGAATAATATATATCATGTATTTTATTTATTGCATTTACCCTCCCTTTATTTAGATTAGAAGCTTTCTCTTTGCAGTAAACATGTCTGATATATGAAGGCTGGGACCATCATTTCCCACAGCTTTGCAAGGACTGCTTTAGTTTAGGGAGTGCCGGCACAGATGAGTATTTGTTAGGTCACGTCTTAATGTAGAGATGACGCTTTACCGCATTTATCCTGAATTTCAGGCAGATGAAGTGCAGCAGGGTTTTAACTGAGGAGAGATTCAGAAGGTGTGAGGTTTAAGCTCTGACAAGAGTTTAACCTGCTATCCTCTCCACTGTCTGTCTATTCAATTCAATTCAGTTTATTTTATATAGCCCAACATCACAAATACAAGTTTGCCTCGGAGGGCTTTACAATCTGTACACATAACATCCCTGTCCCGGGACCTCACATCGGATCAGGAAAAACTCCCCTAGAAAGATAGTAAAAACCCTTTCACAGGGAAAAAAGGGAAGAAACCTGAGGGAGAGCAACAGAGGAGGATCCCTCTCCCCGGATGGACAGAAGCAATAGATGTCATGTGGCCAGAATGAATAGCGTAGTTACAGCACATTCAATGAATATGACATAAATTATTCATATAATGAGTATTAGGCATGGTCCATGATCCTGATAATCCATGAAGCAGAAGGCGGTAGAGAGGAGGGGGGCATCAGAAGGGCCATGGCAGCAGGCAGGACCAGTTCCAGGCCGGTTCCATCAGCAGGGCCATGGCAGCAGGCAGGACCGGTTCCAGGCAGCCATGGATCCATGGCAGGAGGGGTGGGTGGGGGGGCGGCAGGACCCGGGCCAGGACCCGGGCCAGGACCCGGGGTAGGACCCGGGGCAGGACCGGTTCCAGGCAGCCATGAATCCATGGAAAAAGAAAGTAGAGTTAGTAATGTGCATTGAAGAGACAATAGTTTATCCAGATGGAGAGAAAGAAGAGGAGAGGAGGAGTGAAAGAGGAAGAGAAGAGGAGCGAAAGAGGAAGAGAAGAGGAGCTCAGTGTATCCTAAGATGTCCCCCAGCAGTCTAGGCCTATAGCAGCATATCTAGGGGCTGGACCAGGGCAAACCTGAGCCAGCCCTAACTATAAGCCTGAAACAGCCCTAAGTATAAGCGCTATCAAAGAGGAAAGTCTTAAGTCTACTCTTAAATGAGGTGACTGTGTCTGCCCCCCGGACTGAAAGTGGAAGCTGATTCCACAGAAGAGGAGCACGATAACTGAAAGCTCTAGCCCCCAACCTACTTTTTAAGACTCTGGGAACCACAAGTAACCCTGCATTCAGTGAGCGTAACGCTCTGGTGGGGTAATATGGCACTATAAGCTCTTTAAGATATGATGGTGCATCACCAGCTAAGGCTTTATAGGTGAGGAGGAGGATTTTAAATATGATTCTCGATCTTACAGGAAGCCAGTGGAGAGCAGCTAGTACAGGAGTAATCTCTTCCGAGTCCTTGTTAGTACACGAGCTGCAGCATTCTGGATCAGCTGGAGAGACCCAAGGGACTTTCCGGAGCAGCCTGATAATACGGAGTTACAGTAATCCAGTCTTGAAGTAACAAATGCGTGGATCAATGTTTCTGCATCGCTTTGAGACAGGATGTGCCGGATCTTTGAGATGTTCCGTAGGTGAAAAAAGGCAGTCCTTGAGATCTGTTTCACGTGGGAGCCAAAGGATAGGTCCTGGTCAAAAATAACTCCGAGATTCCTTACGGTGGTGGTGGATGCCAGAGCGATGCCATCCAGGGAAACCATATCGTCAGATAGTTGATTTCTGAGGTGTTCTGGGCCGAGTAGAATAACTTCAGTCTTGTCAGAGTTCAGCAACAGGAAGTTGCAGGTCATCCAGGTTTTGATGTCTTTAAGACACGCTTGAAGTTTAGTGACCTGGTGGATTTCATCTGGCTTGATTGACAGATATAGTTGAGTATCATCGGCATAACAGTGAAAGTTTATGGAGTGTTTTCTGATAATATTGCCTAAAGGAAGCATATACAAGGTGAATAAAATTGGTCCAAGCACAGAACCTTGTGGAACTCCATGACGAACGGCGGTGGTCATCGAGGCCTCATCGTTTACAAATACAAACTGAGATCGATCTGATAAATACGACTTAAGCCAGTTTAATGCTGTACCTTTAATACCAATTGACTGGTCTAGTCTCTGTAATAAGATGCCATGGTCAATGGTGTCAAATGCTGCACTAAGGTCTAACAGGACAAGTACAGAGACAAGTCCCCTATCTGATGCAACTAGAAGGTCATTAGTAATTGTCACTAGTGCTGTCTCTGTGCTATGATGCTTTCTAAATCCTGACTGAAATTCCTCAAATAAACTATTGTTATGTAAAAAGTCGCACAACTGATTTGCGACTACCTTCTCCAGTATCTTAGAGAGGAAGGGAAGGTTAGAGATAGGTCTGTAGTTAGCCAACACCTCTGGATCCAGGGTGGGCTTTTTAAGAAGAGGTTTAATTACAGCTACTTTAAAAGACTGTGGTACATGACCCATTAGTAAAGACCCATTGATAATATCTAGTACAGAGGCACAAATTAAGGGTAAAACTTCTTTAAACAGCTTTGTCGGAACAGGGTCTAGGAGACAGGTAGAAGATTTAGAAGTAGAAACCATTGAAGACAGTTGGTCGAGGTTGATGGTAAAAAATCCATCCAGACGCACAACAGGGCCCACAGCCTCCTCCATGGTCATCCCACCTGAGGATGGACCGGCAGTAGTCGAGTGCAGGAGATCACCGATCCTGTCTCTAATGGCCATAATCTTATCATTGAAGAAGTTCATAAAGTCATTACTACTGAGGTCTATAGGAATACACGGATCCACCGAGCTATGACTCTCAGCCAGCCTGGCCACAGTGCTAAAGAGAAACCTAGGGTTGCTCTTGTTTTTCTCTATTAGTGATGAGTAGTAGGCTCCTCTGGCATTACGGAGGGCCTTCTTATATGTTCTCAGACTATCCCGCCAAACCAACCGGGACTCCTCCAGACCGTTGGAGCGCCATATGCCCTCAAGCTTCCGTGATGCTTGCTTCAATATGCGGGTCTGAGGGTTGTACCATGGAGCGAGCCTCCTTTGCTTAATGATCCTCTTTTTTAGAGGGGCTATCGAGTCCAGCGTCACTCTCAGTGAGCCAGTAGCACTATCGACGAGCTGATCAATCTGGGAGGGAGTAAAGTTAGCACAGGAGTCATCTGTTATATTGAGACATGGTAATGAATTAAATACAGAAGGAATCGCTTCCTTAAATCTAGCAACAGCACCGTCAGTTAGACATCTGGTGTAAAAACTCTTGCCTAACGCTGTACAATCTGGTAGCATAAACTCAAAAGTTATAAGGCAATGGTCTGATAAAAGAGGGTTCTGTGGAAACACTACTAAATGCTCCACATCAATGCCATATGTAAGAACAAGGTCGAGGGTGTGGTTAAAGCAGTGAGTCGGTTCCTGTACTCTCTGACAGAAGCCAATCGAATCTAACAATAAGCTAAATGCAACACTAAGGCTATCATTGCTAACATCCACATGAATATTAAAATCACCTACAATAATAACCTTATCAGTCTTAAGGACCAAACTTGACAAAAACTCAGAAAATTCAGATATAAATTCGGAGTACAAACCTGGTGCTCGGTATACCACGACAAACAGAATCGGCTGTACTGTTTTCCAGGTTGGATGTGAAATACTAAGAACGAGGCTTTCAAATGAGTTGCAGCTCAATCCAGGTTTAGGACCCATCAGCAGACCCGAGTCAAAGATGGCAGCTACTCCACCTCCTCGGCCGGTGTCTCGAGGAATGTGCATATTAACATGACTTGGAGGAGTAGATTCATTTAGGCTGACATATTCCTCATGTCTCAGCCAGGTTTCAGTAAGACAAAATACATCAATATGGTTGTCAGATATTAATTCATTTACTAATACAGCTTTAGAAGACAAAGATCTAATATTTAGGAGTCCACATTTAATTATCCTATCGTGTTGCACTATTGCAGTAGTGGTGTTAACCTTTATGAGGTTGTTTTCTATAACTCCTCTTTTGGTTACTTTTGATTTAATTAATTTAAGTGGCCGTGGGACAGACACAGTCTCTATAGAGTTAAAGATGGGCAGCTGCCCTAAAGAAAATGCAGGAAGTGCAGAGAAGGGTGTAAGACTACAACTCTGCTTCTGCTTCCTGGTCTGTCATGCACGAAGTCGACCAATAAGCTTGGTCATGTTTGCAGAAAGGAGATCCGCTCCATCCGAAGTGGGATGGATGCCGTCACCCCTAATCAGACCTGGGTTTCCCCGGAAAGACCGCCAGTTATCTACGAAGCCCACATTGTTTGCTGGACACCACCGTGACAACCAACGGTGGAAAGTTGACATGCGGCTATACATCTCATCAGTCACCGTGTTTGGGAGCGGGCCAGAGAAGACTACCGAGTCCGCCATTGTTTTGGCGTAAGCACACACCGACTCCACGCCGATTTTAGTGACTTCCGAGTGGCGAAGCCGGGAGTCATTAAAGCCGACGTGTATTACAATCTCACTGTATTTACGTTTGTCTTTAGCCAACAGTTTTAAATAGGACTCGACGTCGCCCGCCCTGGCCCCAGAAATACATTTGACTGTGGTCCCTGGTTTCGCAATCTTCACGTTTCTAACAATTGAGCTCCCGACAACCAAGGTTGGTTTCTCAGTGCCGCTGAGTGGCGAGAGGCTAGAAACGGGAAGAGGGTGGCGGTGTCCAGAGGACTGCTTAGATCCCGGCTTCTGCCTCCTTCGTACAGTCACCCAGTCCCCCGGCTGCTCGGGGGCTGCCGGGGAACAGTTAACGTGATCAGAAGCTAAAGCTAGTTGGTCCGCACCGACTATGGGAGTTGGGATGGCTAACGTAGCTAACGTCTGAGCTTCAATGGTGCGGAGCCGTGCATCTAACCCACTGAGACCTGCCTCCAACCTAGCAAATAAACTACACTTCTTACATGTATCGTTATCATTAAAGAAGGCAGGGGAATAGCTAAACATGTGACACGCTGAGCAGGAGAGAGCAGAAGAGGGAGAGGAGGAAGACATCGCTAGCTGCTAGGCTAAGTGAGGTAGCTAACGATTAGCAGAACAAGCAAAGTGAAAACAGGACAGTTAGATGCAGGCGGTGAGCCGCTAAAAGAAGAAGAGAGTTGAGTGTTTAGATGTGAAAGATGTACAACAGGTGATCAGGCGCTTGTACTGGAGAATATCACACAATTAGCTCGGTTTAGCTGGAGCTGAGACAAGTACGTTATCAACACACACGGTGGAACCGGAAGTGACGCAATACGCTTACCGTCGGAAGTGACAATCAGCGTCTCGAGGTTAGTTCTGTTTGCACAGGTTCTACAATACACTACCTGTATGTCTACAGCTGTGACCAGAGCTGAGCGGCACTGGAAACACTGGCACAAAGATATTTAACTCACGCACGCAACATTACACTCTGCTGATTGCTGTATCACCGGGAGTTTTTCTTCCTCTCTCTACTTGTCTTCTCTGGTCACAGCTCTAGTCAGCTCTTGAAGCGGTTTTACTATTATCAACGTGGAAATATTTATTTCAGTATTGTCATTTGCTTAAGCGTTAAAGCTATGTATATTATAAAGCCATGTATCACTGAGCAGAATGGGCAGAAAAGGTTTCTCTGATGTTGGTTTAGGAGAGTTTGTCTCAAATCTGTCCAGCTTTACACCAATGTCTTCTTTATTCCCACACAAACAATAACTGCAGCCGAGGGCTCCGATTCCTCCCGTCCTACATGCCTTCCTGTTTAGTGGCTAGGAAGGCACAATATGGGCCTTTTTATAACCAAAAACAATAGAATATGTGGACCTGCACTTTCCCCACATCTCAATGGCATGGGGTTACTGCCGTAGAAAGATATTTTAGTCTTTTCTGTTTGGTGCTCTGATTGTTTTGGTTCAGATATCCAGATATATTTGGTGCTTACTTTCAAAGGCTGAGGGTGATATTGCACCACACCCAATACTCAGTCAGTATGGCCACAGTGTGGGATAATAACTGCACAGCATGCGCTGCTGCCCTCGGCTAACCTGCATGGGCTTGGCTTTACCAGCATTACTATTTACCAGAAATGAACCTGCATGCTTTTGTTCTTTTAGTTTGAACGGAGAAAGCTAGCTGAGAGTCGTTAGATGAGTGTCCGGGAATCTGCCAACGTAGTTACAATAAGTCCTTTGTCTGCATTCCCATGGTCCTCGCTGCCTCGTGTTTAGCCCTTTGGCCCGTCTACTTCCTGCTGTGCCATTAGTATTAACAGTCAACCAAATTTGCCTCTTGCCCTCATGTGAATCTTATTTTTGCCTCATGACCTTTACCCTTTCATAAACTTCATTCATTCAATTATTATTTGAAGGTGCTTACATACATAGCAGCTTGTGAATGGTCACCAAAACTGGACTCGGTACCTTTAAAAAAAAAATGTATTTAATGTTTTGTTTAGTTTTAAACCGACCGACAAAGGAAATAAGAGTGAACTTGCTGGTGAAGACACAGTATTCGCTGAGAAATAAATATATTTGACCATGGTGAAATATCTCATTAAATGCCATATTAATTACAGATAAAAACAAAAGAGGAGTAAAGAGAAGTTAGTATGTGAAGTTGTTTTGTGTTGCACTTGTATTTGAGAACAATTTGATATCCATATGCTCTCATTGGGACCACATGTTATCAGTCTGCCTTCTATTATATCACTTGGGTTCATGGGTAGTTTAAAAAAAAAGTATGGTTTGTGTAAAATGTACATTTCTGTGGCGAGGAAGGCGGTAACTGAAGGAATTAATTAACCACATGAATGTTTCAAATTGTTAATGAAGTGTATCATGATTTTAGTTGCACATTGTTGGACAAAGCCTTATCTGAATTGTTTGCTATCTAAATGACTTAAACACACTATTAAGTATATAAACATGCTATTACACCTGTTCAGGGGAGGAGAAGGAAGAAAAGTTAAAAGTTAAAAGAGAAATGTAATCCAATATATAAGGGTACTTACCGGTTCATCTGAGGGAAAACCAAATTAGTTTTAATTAATAAAACACAATAAGGGTTATTTATAGAGTCGGGCTTTGGAGCTCATGAGGTTTATTTAACACAAACGCCAGCGGCCTAGCTGCAATTATCTTAGTCTATTATGACGTCACTAGGGATATTACACCGTTACAGAGACCTATTCTAATTGCCGGTGACCCATTCAGGCACAGTGGTACGCTAAGCTCCTATTAACCGGTGACCCATTCAGGCGCCGTGGTACGCTAAGCTCCTATTAACCGGTGAACCATTCAGGCGCCGTGGTACGCTAAGCTCCTATTAACCGGTGACCCATTCAGGCGCCGTGGTACGTTCAGCCTCTAATTGCCGGTGACCCATTCAGGCGCAGAGGTACGTGTAGCTTCTATTAGATGGGTGGGTGCTTTGATTCTGGGGTCGGCTCTGGGCTGTGTGGGAGGCTACACGAGGAGTGCATCAGGGGAGTTCACATGGACTCACAGGAAAGTGTGTTCCCCTAACCCAACCCCAAACCTAACCCGTTTGGTGGCCGCCATGCCTAATGACAACACAGCAGGCGCTGAGGTGGACAACACAACCATGATGATGAAGGGACAATCAATAAAAAGCAGAATGCTAACTTCATCCCCAATATCTGAGTTGCCCACCTTAGGCCCTAACAGGCCTGTGGCGGCGCCGCCTGGCTCCTTGGGACGTCCGGAACCCCATGCACACCCTCACACCTTTCGTAAAATTCAACTCTGGTCGCTGGAGGTGGTGAAGAAGACCCTGTTGTTCATAGGGGACTCAAACCTCTCCCGGATTCCCTCATTCACACACCCACACATTCAAGTCGACAGTTTTGCTGGAGCAACATTCCATCACATAACATCAATTTTGAATAAACTCACTCCTCACCCGCATACACTCCAGGTAATTTTATCAGTAGGTTTAGTTAACTGCCTTCAAGAACATACATCCATAACCCTCCGCAAGCAGCTTCAACTACTCTGGACTACTGCTCACCTCACCTTTCCCAACGCCACCATCTACATCCCCATCATCAACTTTTCCCCTAACCTGGCCCAAACCAAACAGTCACAACTTGTTTTTCTCAACACCCTCATTTCTGCCAAATATCATTTCTTACCAGAAATAAACCCACTCCTCTTTAAAGTAAACCCCAAAGACAACATCCACTGGACGTCCCGGACGGCGGAGGTGTTGTTCAGGTACTGGCAAACAGTTAAACTTGTAGAGGGGGAGGAATGTGAACTCACATCTCCCCCCACCTCCCACATCACCAACCTCTACTCCGTTCTCTCCCTCACACCCACGCAGCTGGAGATACTGGAAAAGGGGCTCACCTTCATTCCCACACCACCTACCCGGCCGGAGCTCAGAGGGGATCTCCACACCTTTCACAGGAGAATTAAACTGCTGGGGCATTTCTGGGGAACAACGAGGCGGGAGCCGGTTCCTTTCACCGGGCCGTCCACCTGGGAACCATACTTCAACACCATTTCACCAGACATCACCCTACTCATTCAGAAAGATTTAGAAGCACTGAAAAAATGGCGCCCCGTCGCACACACGCAACCCAACATTAGTCAGCAACACAAACACATTCTTAAAACATTAGGTAATAGCAAACATATAGTCATTAAACCGGCAGATAAAGGGGGCCAAATAGTTTTGCAGGACAGACATAATTACATTTTAGAAGCAGAAAGACAGTTAAATAACAACACATACTATGCACCACTCATCTACCCCATACAGGGCGAAACACAACTCCTTATTAGAGACATTACACATAGCCTTCATCACAATCGTTACATCACCATCAAACAGAAACATTACCTGGACGGCCCGAATGAGCCCAGGCCCCGCCTCTGCTATTTGCTCCCCAAGATCCACAAGCCCCCGGCGACGTGGACGGTCCCTTCTGTCGTTCCGGTCGGACGTCCTATAGTCAGCGATTGCGGTTCCGAGTCTTACCATATCACAGAATACATTGATAATTTCATTAACCCCCTGTCAAAACTCCACCCCAGCTATTTAAAGGACACATACCAGTTTGTTAATAAAATCCGAAACCATCAGGTACCTTCACATAGTTTCCTTTTTAGAATAGATATTGAATCACTTTACACCAACATAGACACCCCGCTCGGCCTCATTGCCATACAAGACACATTTAATAAACATCCAGACCCTTCCAGACCAGATAAAGAAATCATCCAACTCCTCCACATTACCTTGACTCGAAATGACTTCACCTTCAATAATAAACATTATCTCCAGTTGTCTGGGTGTGCTATGGGCCGTAAATATTCACAAGCATATGCTGATATTTATCTGGCCCATTGGGAGAGAACGGCCTTTTGTAAACTTACCTTCAAACCACTTCTCTACTTCCGGTACCTGGATGACATCTTCGGCCTCTGGGACCACCCAGTGGAACACTTTCATACCTTTTTGGTCACTCTCAACACCCATCACCCCCAGATCAAACTTCAACACAACCTTCAACATGTTTCAGTTGAGTTCCTGGACACGAGGGTCTTCTTCCAAGAATCCAGCGGCCAGAGCAAAACTCTGGCTACTAAAGTCCATTTTAAAGATACAGACCGCCACGCCCTCCTTCACAAGTCCAGTTATCACCCCAAACACACCTACAGAGGCCTTATCAAGTCTCAGCTGATTCGGTTCCACAGGATCTGTACCCTCCCGCTTCATGTGGAGGAGGCAACCGGTACCTTGTTTGGCGCGTTGAGGCTCGGGCTACTCGAGGCGCTTCCTTAGGACGATTAAGGTGGGGGTCGCCGTGGCCTTCAGGGCCGGCAAGGGCATTTCACAATCACCTGCCCAGTCGCTCGTCCCCCTGGTTTTAACATTTGCAGATTGTACCCACGGACTAATCAAAGACGTCAAGCGGAACTTTCAGGGGGCGAGCGAACACTGTGCCGCTCTGGGGGCCAACCGAGTGATCTCCACCTTTAGGAGAAACAAAAACTTAAGACATACTGGTCCACACAAATTTAAATAAAACAGACACCAGAAAGGAAGCGCTTCGAGGCTCGGAGATTTGGGGGTTAAAAATGTGGGGAAGACGCACAAAACCAATCTCAAATTGGTTTTAATGTGGAGCAGGTCGTGCTACCGGCAGCTAGCAATGTGGTTTATGCCGTCAGGTGCGCGGCCTGCCGCAAGTTGTATGTGGGGGAGACAGGGAACCAGCTGCAACTCAGAATTAGACAGCACATGTACAAAATCAATAGTGGGAATGGCACGAGCGTCCTATATATGCATTTTAAAATCCATGGCTCACACGCTCTTCAGTGTGGGCCTGGAGGGTAACAGGCGATGGAGCGTGGCTCAACGACAGGCGGCGGAGAGGAGGTGGATTCACAGATTGGGACTATAGACCCCTATGGGCTCAACGAAAAGTTTTAGGACCTTAACCTGTCTTATTATGGAGCAAGGAGAGGGGATTTTTAGAGCTTTTAATTGGATGTGTCCCATTGCACTTAATTGCATGAGTTTTATTGTCATTTTGAAGCACTTATTTCTTTAGCACTTATTTTGTAGTATAGTTGCCTGTTGTGAATGTCCTTATTTTTTATGCGTTATGTATGTGATTTATTGTTCTTTATATTTTAAGCACTTTTTTGATGTAGTTGTGGTGGTTTTAAGAATTTATATTAAAGTATGTTATTTATATTTTATATTAATTTAGATGTGGTGTATTTTATAGGATTTATTCACTTTACAGGCGTTCTTCCCCCCCCCACTTTTTTTTAAAATTAGATGTGGTGTATGTGTTTGTATTGAAGGGTTTTTTAGAGTTTAGTTAGTCAAATTTGGACTTGTACAGTGTAAGGTTTATTGTGTACATTACAATGCATGGAATATGATAATTAATAAGGGATATTATTATGAAGGATTTGTAATTGTATGCATATGAAGGTCACTTTTATTTACTGTGAAATGATTAATGTGTGAATGGATGTTAGATGCTGCATGCTGCATGTACTGCCGCGAGAAGGACTTGTAATTCTCTTGTTCGCCTGAGGTGGCGGAGCTGAAGAATTGACGTTTGAGACTTTACCGGTCAGCAGAAGAAGAAGAAGTGGACGGGGCTCCGTCACTTTAGTTGCGGGCCAATAGCGAGTGAAGCAGCAACCAGAGGTATTGAGGGAAATTAGGTTAACAAATCGGAAGGGCTCTAGGCTCCATGAATGATATAAATCAACTGTATGAAGGAGGAGCGTTCTCTTCTTCCGGCTACGAGCGAGCGACTCGGACCTGTGTGCCCGTGGTGTTCGCTGGTGGAGTAAGAGGAGCTCGATCGAAAGCATAAGCTGTCTGTCTATCACTTTTTATTAAATATTCTTTTATTACAACTTTCTTGGACCCAGGACCTTATTTTCCTGCATCACCTCCCAGGATTTGAGCAAATTCCACAGTATATAGATATGTTTAATTTATTTATATCTTTTATCTGATTAAACTCTATCTTCGGAGGACCCCGCCTTTTACCTAACCCCCTAACCCCCTAACCCAGGCTTATCCAAATAGTTGCTAATAAAAAGATCAAACTAACCAAGAAAAAGAAGACGCTCAATCAGACAGGTGGTTTTTTATTACCTCTATTAGGGGCTGCTATTCCTTTTATACTTGGCCTCATCAATAGGGGAAAGTGAAATGGATCACACACAGAAAATGTTTCTGGTGCCTCAACACCAGCTTGACTCATTAAAGCAGCACGAGCAGCCATCCAGTTCTATACACCACTCTGTACAAAATGAGCTTGATAGAGCCATGACTGCTGTATTGGAACAGCCTAATACAGATATGTATGAAAAGGCCCAAAGATATGCAAGTATTTTACAACGATACTTGGCTGTTGTACGCCAGGGGGAACGCGTGAAAAGTGTACTGACCCTATCACTACCAAACAGTGCAAATAGTGATGTCTCAACTTTAATAATGACTAATGATGATGATAATGTACATAAAAAGAAGAATATACTTTTAGGTAACGTAATGAAGCATATTCCTAAAAAAAGTAAGAAACGTGCCGAGTGCATTTTGGATGCCTTAAACAGCTCAATGTTGTATCCTGGACAGATAAGGGGGAGATCATAATCAATAATCAAGTGGTCATGGGCACACATGTATGATATGATCAACTAAATTTCTCCCTGGGGATGAATAAAGTATCTATTTATCTATCTATCGGCGGCTCTAACTTGAAGATTCAAGAAGTGTGCAAAAAAAAGACTATTGAAGACAGACAGGCACCGGACCAACATTGCCAGCAAGTCTGTGGCGATGACAGCAGCGGCAGCAGCTGCTCCAATGACAGCAGGCTTGATTACATTACATTTAGCTGATGGTTTTATCCAAAGCGACTTACAATAAGTGCAATTCCACCATGAGTACAAACTCAGAACAACAAGAATCAAGAAAGTACAATTTCAATAAAGTTAAATTACAAAGTGCTGTCAGTAAGTGTCATCTAAATGCTACTAAAGTGCTACCTTCCTTATGTAAGGTCTAGTCGAAAAAGATGTGTTTTTAGTTTGCGACGGAAAATGTAGGGACTTTCTGCTGTCCTGAGCTCGTTCCACCATTGACAGGACAGCCCCTGGGCTTATTATTAGTTGGAATGCTTCAGCAGTCCAACTATTGTTATCCTCTTCTTTATTCAACTTATTATTATTAGTTGGAACGCTTCAGCAGTCCAACTATTGTTATCCTCTTCTTTATTCAACTTCTTCTTCTTCTTCTATTTCTTCCGTACGTATTTTGAATATCTTCTCCTCCTTCATATATTAAGCTATAGAAACCATTCAAATATTAAAATATTCAGCTCATTAAGGAGACGATGGCAATGACCTTTTCATATTTCTGACTTTTCAAATGTTTTAATTATTAAGCTTTTTATGAAAATTCAAATGAATGGGAGCGGATGGGAAAAGTCTTCTAATCCTCTTCAACTTCAAACGCTTACAGGTTCTGCATACGTTCAGCTAAATACACCATTTAAACTTTCAAATGTTGACAACCTTCAGCTATTATTCTGCAATTTCATATTTTTTATATTTTTTCAAATATTCAAATTATTAAGCTTTTTCTGAAAAAATAATGAATGGATTCCAATGAAGAAAGTCTTCAAAGCCGCTTAAACTTCTTCAACTTCAAAAGCTAAAGGGTTCGCCATGCTTTCAGGTAGAGACACCATTTAAACTTTCAAATGTTGACAAAAGCTTCAGCTGTTACCGTATATCAGCTTTTTGATATCTGTAATAGTCTCTTAACTGTCAGCGTTTTTGTTTTATGTTTTTTCCCAACCTTTTCAGAGTTTACAATGGGTGTGTATTGCGTAGGTTAGAGTGGTGATGTCATCGCTAGAGTGAGAATGATTTTTTTACTAACTCCTGTATTTGTATTTTGCCATTCACTCCACAATATTTACTTTTGAGGCATAATTTATATAGGAAAACGTAGGAAATATTGTGCTTGTGGTACACATGCGTCGTGGAATCCAACAAACTTATACTTTTTTGTCAGCAAGCCTGAAAGCGACATGAAGTCCGGCCAACTGCTCCATCAACCGCCATGTTAATTCGAACCACAATTTTTTCTCATGACACAAACGTGAGCACTTTATAAACTGGATTTACGATCTCATTTCTAAATCCTTACAAATATTTAAGTAGACGGAAACGTTCTCAGAAGTCTCGTGCTTCTCATGATGACGTTATTTTCGCAATGGGATTCACGGTTGTCTGTCAAATACAATAGTTTGAAAGGTTGTTTTGTCATTAAATCAGCAGTCAAGTCTCTGCTCCGTGACAGTGACACAGGTGTTTCAAGTTAGCTAATCAAGACTGTGACCATGGCAACCATTGACACGCGTCCACAGACGCAGGAGGAACTGTCAGTTGGTCAGCTGACATCCTGACTGTGTGTGTGTCTAAGTGCACGCGTGTGTGATTACGGTCACGTGAACATAGAGAGACAGAGAAGTGAATTGGATTCCTAGCAAGAAGTTAGCTTTGTGTGAGACAAAGTTAACTGACTGTGTGTGTCTATGTGCACGTGAACGGCTGCGCGTGCGCACGTGAACGGCTGCGTGCTATTTCGCGTGCGTGAACGTGGTAATACGGTCTCGTGCACTTCTTTTTTTTTTTAAGTCAAGGAGTTGCTGATTCTTTAGAGATCAAGGACAATAGGGGCTGGTATTCATATCAAGGTCATATGAGCTGTAGAACACCTGAAGAAGCCCTAGGGTTCATTCAGCTACAGACACCGTTCAAATGTTGACAAAACCTTCAGCTATTATTCTATAATTTCATATTTTTTATATTCAGCCATATTCAGCTATATTCAGCTATCTTTTCAAATATTTCAGCTTTAAGCTTCAGCTATATTCAGCTATTTTCAGCTATATTCCACTATTTTGAGCTATATTCAGCTATCTTTTGAAATATTCCGCTATGTTAAGCTATATTCAGCTATCTTTTCAAATATTTCAGCTTTAAGCTTCAGCTATATTCCGCTATATTTCAGCTTTAAGCTTCAGCTTTTAGCATTCTAACGCATTTTCAGCAGGAAATGCAATTTCTAGTTCAACTTCTTCTTCTTCTTCTTCTTCTATTTCTTCCGTACGTATTTTGAATATCATCTCCTCCTTCATATATTAAGCTATAGAAACCATTCAAATATTAAAATATTCAGCTCATCAAGGAGACGATGGCTATGACCTTTCATATTTCTGACTTTTCAAATTTTTGAATTATTAAGCTTTTTATGAAAATTAAAATGAATGGGAGCGGATGGGAAAAGTCTTCTAATCCTCTTCAACTTCAAACGCTTACAGGTTCTGCATACGTTCAGCTAAATACACCATTTAAACTTTCAAATGTTGACAAAACCTTCAGCTATTATTCTGCAATTTCATATTTTTAATAATTTTTCAAATATTCAAATTATTAAGCTTTTTCTGAAAAAAATAATGAATGGAATCCTATGAAGAAAGTCTTCAAATCCGCTTAAACTTCAACTTCAAAAGCTAAAGGATTCGCCATACTTTCAGGTAGAGACACCATTTCACCTTTAAAATGTTGACAAAAGCTTCAGCTGTTACCGTATGTCAGCTTTTTGATATCTGTAATAGTCTTTTAACTGTCGGCGTTTTTGTTTTATGTTTTTTCCCAACCTTTTCAGAGTTTACAATGGGTGTGTATTGCGTAGGTTAGAGTGGTGATGTCATCGCTAGAGTGAGTGATTTTTTTTTACTAACTCCTGTATTTTTATTTTGCCATTCACTCCACAATATTTACTTTTGAGGCATAATTTATATATGAAAACGTAGGAAATATTGTGCTTGTGGTACACATGCGTCGTGGAATCCAACAAACTTATACTTTTTTGTCAGCAAGCCTGAAAGCGACATGAAGTCCGGCCAACTGCTCCATCAACCGCCATGTTAATTCGAACCACAATTTTTTCTCATGACACAAACGTGAGCACTTTATAAACTGGATTTACGATCTCATTTCTAAATCCTTACAAATATTTAAGTAGACGGAAACGTTCTCAGAAGTCTTGTGCTTCTCATGATGATGGGATTTTCGCGATGGGATTCACGGTTGTCTGTCAAATACAATAGTTTGAAAGGTTGTTTTGTCATTAAATCAGTCAAGTCTCCTCTGCTCTGTGACTGACACAGGTGTTTCAAGTTAGCTAATCAAGACTGCAACCATTGACACGCGCGCACAGACGCAGGAGGAACTGTCAGTTGGTCAGCTGACATCCTGACTGTGTGTGTGTCTAAGTGCACGCGTGTGTGATTACGGTCACGTGAACATAGAGAGACAGAAGTGAATTGGATTCCTAGCAAGAAGTTAACTGACTGTGTGTGTGTCTATGTGCGCGCGAACGTCCGCGCGTTTTAATACGGCCGCGTGTGCGCGCGCATATGCATGTCACTTTGAATCAGGACTAACAGCTCCACTGACGCTCACATTAAGTCCAGAAAAATAATCAAGCATACCATTGCAAACGGCTGCTCGTTTCCTCTCTGGTGAATGTACTCTATTAGAGATTTGAGCATGTTTTTGCCTCTAAATCTGGGGTTTAACAGATGGTTTGGTAGAAAATCTGCACACACATATGACTTGGAGATATTCAGTCCCAAGGCATTGTAACGCCTCCTGTCTGTCTTTCTGTCTTTCCTTTCAAAATAAAAGCCCCATGAATTAACTGTATCTTAACATAAAGCTCAAATGAGAATTATTGTATTAAATAGAAAATGAATACACAATTGTACACAATATTTTTTTATACACATATTTTTTTATGTAATCACGTGACATGTTGCAGCAAAGTGCTGTCCCATTCATATTGACACCATCAAGTCCTCACAGCTAATGTTGGCATATATGTACCTCAATAACCTCAATAACACATCTCACTACCGGTAATGTATATATATTGCGACGTCTTACGGCAGTAGTAGCCACACTTTCAAAATTTCTTGCGAAATTTTCTAGTTAGGCTATATTGTGGTACATAGACAGTCATTGAGGCTGATAATATAAATCGTTATATTCTGTAGATATTCTTCATTTCATTATTCTTCTGCCTATTAGAGTTCAGGTTGTGCGAGGTCAGTTTAACAAATACTTTCTGTGAGAAGTTTCTGTGAGAACAGTCCGGTTGTCTGTTCCTCAAGGTTCCACGCTCTGCACCACAACACTCACACCTGTTTATCAGTATATTGACATTCTGGAAGCAGACTGGTCGTTGCACGTTCCAGCCCTGTGAGAAAAGATGAGGACGCGATTCTCCTCCTCTTAGAAAGGTTAGAGCCAATAGAAATGTTAGATGTTCATGACGGAAAACCGTGTATTAAAGAGCCGAACCTCCGGCTGTTCGGTGTGTTTTTTGGACGGTCAACCTGCGTGTTGACTGGACGACTCCCTGCTATCGCGATTGCAGCGCTTGTTACTCTACTTGTGATCAAGGAAAATAAATTCAGAGAATGAGAGAAGTTGTTGAACTGAGTTCTTCCGGACGCTACACCAGACATCCAATAATAGAACACGCTAACAAGGCACAACAATAGTTTTCTGGTTGTTCAGCTCAAGTCTAGAAGGCCCTACAAGTCATGAGCAGATGAACATGAATCAGAATAAGTTCAGGTATTGCACATCTTTAGTAGCCTAACGATGTCATACTCATAATTCTAGTCAGAATATGAGTCTGATACTGCGCCATTGGGCTGTGATTATGGGGAGTTTCAACCGAACCAGGAAAAAAAAAAAAGCCTCTTCGCTCAATTGGATAGACCTACATCCAATCAGAGCAACGTAGTCATCATCGGGGCCAGCTGACAAATTAAACTTTTACCGAATCCCGTAGGAAGGACGGCAAAAACATCTTTTCGATCGACAAATGCCTTGATCGCGTTTGTTCCTCTTTCAAAATGAATGCGCTGTCAATGTCTTCTAAAACATCTCTATCTACACATCTCAGCTCTCCAGCGGCAGCCATGTTTGTTGAAAACGAATTCAACCCAAGCGCTCTTTGGTGACATGGTTGATTACGTTACTGTCATCTGTCAATCATCATATAAAGCCCGCCCTGACAATTTCATTGGTCCGGGGCTAAGTTCGGCTGGTACCAGGCTACATCTTTAGCATACCACCCAAAAATCCACTAGAATGCATGAAATAACATCTACCTAAACCAAAATGTCCTGGGGGTGGACCATCAACTATGTCTTTGCTTCACAGGATTTAACCAATGTTGTCCATCTCCAGTAGGCCGAACCCTATCAACGACTTTGGACCCCACAAACCACCAGAATGCAGGGTACAACATGGGTACAACTCCAAATGAACTCCAATTTCCTGATATTTGAGACACCAACGTGTGTGGTTGCGTGCGCGGCAAAATTTGGGTCACCCGACAAAATCTCACTCCAAGGTTTTTTGAAAAGTTGCCAGCTCTGCAGTAGTCATTAATTTTACAGAGAGGATGAACATCTACAGCAGTGGACAACATGCAGCTTCGCTCCAGACACCAGCACCTACGCTGCCGTGAAAGACTGACTAAGCAGGGACACCGTTTACCAGGTAACGTCGGTACAGAGCTCAGCTTCACATGTACACCTGTTGAACTGTTCAAACTGTGTGTAGTTAGTATTGACTAGTGATTTATTTTACAGAGAGGATTCACCACCACCAGCCCCCTCTAGCAGAGCAATCTTCACCAGCCCGGCTCTGTTTTTTATTTCTGAACACGTATGTTGTGTAAATATATTTTTAATTTATAATACTTTTTTTATTTTTATTTTTTAAGAAAATATTGTGTTGATGGTCATTTTTCATTTGCACACACCCCATGAAGCTTTATCTGCAGTATGAAGTAGTTTCTCAGTCCCATTTTATAATTTTTGGTGAAAGGTGTGAAAGACCATATTTCTACTAAAGAAAATAAAATGTTTAGCTTTAGACATTTATTTACATGCATCTACCATGTTAGTCATACATGTCACTGCTTTTGTGAACCTAAAAGCTTTGGTAAACCAATTTCCATCACCTAAACAGAGTTACCACCTGTAAAGTTATGTTTGAACACGAAATATGAAGAATTTCCAAAAATCGAGATTCCAGTTAGTCATATTTTCTCTTTACACTTTTGCCTTATTACAATGGTGCCTCAGTATATAGAGAGCTGAGATTGTTCTGCAATTCATGATGTAAAACATGGGTATGTATCTTGTATGAAAGTGCCTTAAAAAAATAAATAAGTGAATTTAAGAAATTACGTCAAATCGAGAAAATCGACCTCAGTGGTCCAAGAGTTAAGCAAGTTGCGGCACCGCTCTCTCAAACAGGCAGCTGCCTCAATCAGTAGAATTTGCCTCAAACTAGTGGCAGCTCGCGGTACCCGATGTGGCACCGGAAGTGCTGCCTCTAAAGTAGTGGCAGCGCTCGAGGCACCTGGCGTGACACCGGAAGTGCCTCTATGAGGTGCCGGTGCCACAATTTGAGCTTGCTACTACTGAACAGTCTACTATAGTTAAAAAAAAAAAAAACCAGGGCTAGAGATAGATCTAGATTATAAAGCCAGGACACCGAATCATTTAAGCCTCAGCATTGCTTTGAGAACCGGTTGTTTATCTTCCTAAAAAACTAAAAGGTAATAATGTAGTCATGTATGCAGAGGAATTTGAATCTGGAGTCACTATATAAATCTTAACCTCATGTGGAGGCTTATTTTGAGTAACGCAAATGCCGACTTTAACCCTCAGTGTGAGATAGCCCTCATGTGTTGAGGTAATATTCCTTTGACTGATAAGCAGTACAATCTCAACTGCTTAATCCCCAGCCGTGTTTTCTCAAATTGCGAATGGTTTGCATACCCATACTAAATTCAGCTATTTGAGTAATTTCAACGGTATAATATACAGAAGACACTTTAGATTAGTTAAGATGTGTATATAGCAGTATATGTTTTACTGGTTTATTGGTTGATGATAGAACAAAATAAAACTTCCAGGATGAATATCTCTTAAATGACACATTTGACAGCTTTAAACTCTACCATAACATAGCACAATGTTAACAGTCTCTCTACAAAGTTTGACTTTGATTAAGTGAAGTAAAACACATTTTTTCTATTTTTATTTAGTACAGAAGTTTAGGTAAATATCTGCATTCATTTTTACTATATGCATTGTATTAATTACTGAAATTTGAGTCAGACCCAATGCTAAAAGAATCTGAAGGCCTTAACCCTCCTTGTAAATCATGCAATCAATCACGACGTGTCAAGTAGTTAAAATAATGTACCACCCTCTCTGGCTCCATGGGTAAACAGATATTGACAAGTTAATTCTCAAATGAGCCATTTGGCAAAATTACTACTTTCACTTTAGAAACAAGTATGTTTTGATGCTCACACTCGTGTATTTGAATACAAATTGAATGCAGGACTTGTAACGCAGTATCTCTACGCTGTAGTATAAATGCATCAGCAGACATCACCCCAGTAATAATTTGCACTTGACTTCTTGTCAAGCAAGTTTTTAAAAATCAATTTCAAATGGTCAAGTTTCTATAAAATATAAAAATGATAAAAGATGCTGTTGACGGTGCAAAAGAAGTGATGTGTCCTTTCGTGTCGAGGCTTCGATGCGCGTGTCGAGTAATCCAGGTAGATTTTGGTGACGCACATATCGAGGCTTGTGTGGCGACGTTCGAGGCGACGTTCGAGGCCTCGCGAGCCGGCCGTACCACGTGACTGATTCAGAAAATGGTTTGTGGGTTTGCTGTGAGATTTGAAATACAAGGGGCAGCGAAACTCAATGGATTTCCCCCTTCCTCTCTGTACCAGCTTAATCTGTGCCTGTGAAAGGGTATTTTATAAAGCAGGCGAAATATTCTCAAAAAGCCCAGCACTGTGGAAAAGTTCTTATTTTTATGAAAGTGAACAAAATGGACACATCAACATGGACTAGCGGAGCTGAGGCTCGAATCACCGATCCTGACTGAAAGTACGAGTATGCTAACCACTGACCCACAGTCACATCACAACACTCCACAATTTGTTTCCACTTTCACTTTTGACCCCACCATTAATATCATAAAGATAGACACAATATTAAGTTAATAATTGATGTATTGGCATCACAAACATCATTCATTCAATGAGTCACACACCAAAGCCATGGTGTCGTTATGATTGCTCTGCCTGTTTCACATTTATTGTCCACTTGGTAGCGCAAATGAAGCCCCATGAAGCTTCGGCCCATGAGCGAACCAATTGGATGGAAAGCTTCAATGCTTCAGGAAGCTTCATCTCGCCATCACTATGCAAAAGTGCATCAAATGGAACTGCTGCAGTCCATGTCTGTTGCTCCTCAGTGCCAAAAGAGACATGCACAATGAGTTGCTCTATATGTAGGTTGAGCCACAGGTGGACCCAGTCAATCATCAGGGGCTTGATTGAACACACATGAAGCCAATCAGGTCATTAGAAACACACCTGACCCAATCAAATCCAAAGCATTGGCACATTCTCACTAATATATATATATATATATATATATATATATATATATATATATATATATATATATATATATATATATATATATATATATAGCATTCACATTGGAGAATAATTTGAGACACATTTCAAAATATAATTATTGAGATCTGCAAAGAGTTTAGCATCAGCTGAACATGCAGCCCGAATGCAGAGCGAACTCCAGAAAAAGGTTGAGGAGCGCTAAACATCTCTTTGCCAATGTTACTCTCAGATGTCATTACTTATGTTATTTATAATTATTTAACTATTATTTTTTACCCAAATATTTTACATTGGGATTCAAAATCTTATTTTCTAGGTAGTTCTGGCCAAGATGGCAGCATAAAACATTTCATGTCAAAGAAACTTAAAACAAACTAGCAAATTTCGAATTAATAAGCAGTAATGTTCAGTGAGAGAGACCTCAGCGCAGATCAGATCAGCTGTTCAGTTTTACTCTGTGCAATGCAACACAACCATGCGCTGGTAGAGTACACACACACACACACACACACACACTACCAGTCAAAAGTTTTAGAACACCCCCATTTTTCCAGTTTTTATTGAAATTTAAGCAGTTCAAGTCCAGTGAATAACCTGAAATGGTACAAAGGTAAGCGGGAAACTGCCAGAGGTTAAACCAAAAACTGAAAAATAATGTACATTTCAGAGTTATACAAAAAGGCCTTTTTCAGGGAACAAGTAAGTGGACGACTGAAGACTGGAAGAAGGTCTTATGGACCGATGAATCAAAATTCAAATCTTGGGTTCATCACGCAGGGTTTTTGTACGCCGTCGAGTAGAAAGGATGGTTTCTCGTGTGTTACACCAACTGTAAAACAAGGAGGAGGAAGCAAATGATGGCAGCTGGATGCCCAGAAGTTCTCATTAATAAAAGAAAAAGAGGAGAGAAGAACAACGGCAAGCCAGTCAAGAAGTCCAAAAAGGGTGAGATCCATTTCATGCCAGAGCCAGCTGATGGACAAACAGCTGACATATCAGAAAACGATCGGGAGACCATGCTCCTAGAAGTCCAGAAGAAGGACCCAGATTTCCAGCTCCTAGATGCTTCAATGATTTCAACATTCTCCCAGAGAAGAACAGAAATCATTGGGGATGAGCCACTCATCTCTGCAGTCAAGGACAGATGGCCTGCATTGTTTAGTGAGAGACAGGTAACTCAGCCAACTAAGTTTAGCATAGAAATCCTGTATTTTGTTAATTGAACATTGATATTGTCAGAAAGCTTATACTGTCTTGCAATCATATTTGGGATTTTTTTCTAAGCAGCTCAATACTGTTGTTGTTTTCCCTCGCTCATACACTTTTCTCATCTGTCTGTTTCAGCTAAGTGCAGAGTTCAGCAGGATTGTCACAAAGGACCTGCTGGATTCTTTTCTGGATGGGCTAGATGCCTTGGTGCCAAGTCTTATAGAGCTGTACAAAGGTCTTGCATCGACCAGCAGATTGCGTCCGAGGGGTGTTCTGCAGTGTCTGCAAAAGGAGGTATGTACTGTATTAAAAGTGTTTCTTGTTAATGTGTACTTCAATTATGATTATAGCTTTGGTATCGCATTCATCTATTTTTGCCTGTTTTTGTAGGACACAAATCAAAACAAAAGAACAGCTGCCCTGCTTGGGCTCTCCTGCTATCTTTCAGAGGATTCCTCTGACACAATCCGAATGTGTGAGGTAAGACACTGACTACACATTACCCTCAATTGTTGTAATGCGATACTGGTAAAAAAAAAAAAATCATCTTCATTAGCATTATTAATCAAATTAATAATTAATTATCAAAGTCTCCTTTTGAGACCCTTTTAGGGATAACGAGGACTCTCCAAACATTAAACTAGTACTATTTTCCTTTTAACATTTTTGCATTCATGAGCTGTCTGTATTCCTATTTGTTGAGCTGGCAATGGTAGCTGTACTGCAGCAGAAATGGCAATATTATAAGTAGCATGAGTATTGGTCTGGTGGGATGACAACACTATGCCACAACCTTTAGTCCTCACTTGTGTGCACAAACCCTACTCTAAAAACACAGAGCAGAGAGAGAAGAAAATGTAATTGATAGGTTCAGTCTGGAAACATTCTCATTAGAAAAAGAAAATTACATTTTATAGTCTATTAGAATGGCATGTCTGTTTTTAATTGTCGGTTAAGATGTGAATGTCTTTATATGTCTTCAGGTTCATGGAGAAAACCTTGATGATCTAATGAAGGGAATGCAGATTGGACTCTTGGTAGGACACGAAGGGATTCTGCAGGATTCATTTCCGTTGGAGATCTTCAATCTGGCTGTGGTAGCCGAGGAGAAGATTATCTTGCACGACATCAGAGACGTGCCCACAGGTTTTGCGATGTTAATGGGGGCAATCTACTGCCTCAACCTGGAGTACCCCCGGAAGATGAAATACACCTTCGAGTTCATTCAGAAGGTCATCCTGAACATAAAACCGGACCAATGCTCATCCAAAATACATGGACTCAGAAATAAACTGCTCAGCATGAGCCTTTAAAAAAGGTAATGCGGATCTCTTGCACTGTTCTTGCACTGTTCTTGCATTGTGCTTCACAAAAACACTCCGTGTTTTAATAGGATTTCAGAAATCGTATAAACGTGACCGTTTTGTATGTTTTCATGGCGTTCTCTTCATGTGCCTCTGCACAGCTAAACACTACCACATCTCTCTCTAATTATATCATTCCCCCTTTTTGAAAAGGTATTAAAGTCATGTTCTTTTTCTTTTCTTTTTTTCATGTTCTATTCTAATACAATTTATATAAACCTAGTTCTGTTATTTTTCAGTGTAAACCTGTCAGTTCTCACCTCAGTCTGTCAGATTTGCCTCCACACAGCTATTTGGGTGGATGCACCTACTGTTTAAGCCTGTGTATTTATCCTGTGTATTGAATAAATAAATGTTATATCCTTTGAACAGTTTTTTGGTCATTTTTGGGATAAAGCAAGCAAACTTGCAATTATCAGTCAAGTCAACTTCGTATGTAAGTTGAAACAAATTAGTAATTTTAATTCTCTTAACTTTAAATAGCAAGTTGTACACACATGGTTATGTTATCTTAACTTGAAACTGTGAGTTAAGATAAAGCAGAAGTGTGCGTTTGTTTGACTAGCTAAGGAAAGTTTTCTCGAACTGATAATGTAAAAATACTCTTTGTTTTAACTTGGTGGATCAAGTTCAAACAACAAGGGACAAACAGTTCACTCAACTCTGACAACTTGAATAATAATGTTGAGACAACTAGCACGTTCTAGTTACTTCAACCTTATGAACTTAAATTCATCAGTTGAATCAAAACGAAACTTCAAGTTGAAGTAAATAGGCTTCTCAAGGCAGCAGGTGAACTTTCGTTTGCAAGTTGAACTGACTTGAAATGTCTTACAGTGTACAGCAAGATAATGACCCAACACATACCTCCAGGCTATGTCACAACTACGTTAGAAGAAAAGAACAAGACGGTAGGCTTCACATCATGGAATGGCAGCACAGTCTCCGGACTTAAACCCCATCCAGCTGGTTTGGGATGAACTGGACAGAAGGGTGAAAGCAAAGCAACCTACAAGTACAACCCATATGTGGGAAGTTCTGCAACAGTGTTAAATCATGGAATCGTTTTGTTAAACAAAACGATTCCATGATTTATTTTTTATCTCCAATTGTGTATTTGTTCTATGCTTTAATTTCAGAGTACATTGAGAAATTAAACTGTGTACATTTCAATAAAAAAGAAATTGAGGTGTTCTTTTGACTGCACGCACACACACACATTGTTCGCGTGGCCTAAGCCAATCAGCATTGAGAAGCTCCGCCCGTCATCACCGCCATCCTTCCGTTGCTGAATCAAACTGCTGCTGGTCCGCCTGAAGTAGCGCTGGTAGCAGTTTCATTCAGACGCTGTTGTGGGACTACGGATAATATTATGAACCCAGACATGATGGAGTTTGATGTTCCGACATATGTGGAATTTACACAACAAGTATAAAGCAGAACTAGTGGTTATTTCCATGGTGGATGGCGGAAACTGTAACTGTTTTTACGGAAATAAGCCACCCCCCCTTTCAGGCGCGAGTAGACCCGTTTGGTGTGGATGCAGCATAAGACCTTTGGTAAACCAATTTCAAGCACCAAAACAGTTCTTCCACATGAGTAAAGTTATGTTTTCACAAGAGATATGAAGAATTTCAAAAATCAAGCTTTCATTTTTCAGCCTTAAGGCCATATTATCTCTTTACACTTGTGCCTTAGGACAATGGTGCCTCATTATATAGAGAGCTGAGATTGTTCTGCACATTTTGATATACAACACATAAGTATGTATCATATGCAAGTGCCTTTAAAAAGGTGAATTTAAGAAATTATGTAAAAGAGAAAATCACCTCATAGGGTTAAGGACTATAAATAGACAGCACTCCGCTGCATAAACAATCCCCTTCAAAAAGCACAGGATTTCTTTCTTAACTTTTTTTGCCCAGGCAAAGACCCGCGACCCCCTGAAAACCACCAGACATCAATAAGGAGGCAGTTTGTGGAATATAGTTTTGTAAAGAAAATATACCAATAGTCCATTCTACAGTTGTATAAGGAAGACAAACCAACTTTCTCAAACAAAACTGCAATGATGTGTGCAAACCCTCCCCCAAAAAAACTTTAGAATGACATGTCTTGATCAATACTCCTTTTGATGGGTTACTTCCAAACTCTTGAGGCTGAAACGGAAAGTTTGGATATTGGGCTTGAAGTGTTAGTGTTAAATGGATCTCCGCTCTTTCATGATGGAATAACATGAGCTGCCTTCCAAAGCATTTTTTTTTAAAGGTTAAGGGAGTTAAGGATTTAGCAATATTCTCAGCAGCAGACTGGACAAAATATGGATCTAAACCAGGGGTGGGCAAACTTTTTGGCTCAGGGGCCACATTGAATTAAAAAATTTGACAGACGGGCCGGGCCAGTATCAGATGGATGGAGATTTTACAACTCTAAAACTGTTGTAGTACAAACCCTGTCTCCGGCGACAGAAAGTGATTCATATTACTGTAATTCTTCTAAAGTTAACGCTTTACGACATAATTAAAAAGGATTCTGACCGCTAAGAAGTGGAGCTTTTGTCTGTGGGATCAGTGGGGGAGGGGTGGAATTGCAAGTGTTGTGTGTGCGCTCTAGTTCAGCAGAACACGGCAGGCAGCGGTCCCCACGGCACGTAAAAACTGCTGTAACGCCTCTCTGTTCCCGACTTGATTTTCCCAAAGCACAATGATGGCAACAGACCAGCATCAATGTTTCTTCATGCTTATTTATTGCACAGCGCTCTTTTAGGCTTTTCGTGTGTGTGTTCTTCTGCAGCAGAGCCGTGTGCGCAGCAGAAGGCATTACAGCGTCTTTCTGCTGCAGCAGAACACACGAAAAGCCTAAAAGAGCGCTGTGCAATAAATAAGCATGAAGAAACATCAACGCTGGTCTGTTGTGGTCATCGTGCTTCGGGAAACTTTTTTTTTTTTTTTTTGTATGTAAAGAGACGCATAAGTGGCCCAGTGGCCCTATGACAGGCCCAGTAGTCCCGCCCATGCATTTTCCAGACCCCCCCTCGTCCAATCACCTTTAATGATGAGCTAATGACACATCATTAGCAATCTGTGAGAGAAGAGAAAGAAAAAATGGAGAAAAAACGAAAAGGCGGTGCAGAAAAACTGAGGGAAAAGAAGAAAAAAAAGCTCTCACAACAGATGCTGCTAAGAGCAGAAATATAATAAATATGTTTGCTGCTGCGGGGGCCGGCGGCAGGGGCCTAGCCTCCGGCTCCGGGGCTTTGGCTGCGCCGGGCGCGGCGGGTCCCTCCCAGGAGGTGTCGTCGGACAGTGAAGGTGAGGCTCCCGCTGCCATGGTGGTACAGAGGGGGAGGAGGAGAGTGGTGGTGGTGATAGCAGGTGAGTGTGCTAGCTAACATGTTGTGGATAAACACTCATTCACTAAATGTTCAGAAACGTTGTCTATGAACTTTACTTGACATAATAGATCTAAAGTGTTGGAAAATGATATACTATCCTGATTAATTAACCACTATGTTATGGTGCTGTGGTTTGAACATGCAGATCTGCTTTTTCACAATTTTTATAATTACAAATCAGGTCACCTGAGTTAACCCTTCGTCCACTGAGCCCGCGGTTTCGCGTGGTGACACTTGAAACTTTTCTCTAAGTTTCTAAAATATTCACAGCACCCCGATAATACATCGCAAAAATATAATTTTACGTCTGGCGGAAAGAGACGGCTTCCTGCTTCCGGGTGCCTGCCAGGCAGAGCCCAGCATAATTTTAACATCATCAAGCAAGCGAAAGGGCAGCAGTGTGTCATCTGACGCTGAAAAAAAAAATAAAAAAAAATCCTTCTCTGTGATTAGTTGAGTCATATGTCAGTCGCCATTTCGTGAACTAAACAACCAATGTACACTCAGGAAAATCTCAAAAGGACTACCCACTTGTACAGCATGTACACACGCTACATTTTACAATCAACATCATGACGACAAAGAGATTCAACACGGAGGAAGCAAAACGCATGATTCTGGAGAGCAGCGAGGAGGACGACGACACCGCGTCAGAGCTCGAAGGCTTTAGTTCTTCTGAGGAAGATGGGTAAGTGTAGTTACTAAACTTTGTTACGTGTCTGTAAGGCTGCATGGTGCAAACTAGTAATGTGTACAAACTAGTAATGTGTACACTGTGCACGAGAGCACGTGAGCCAGCCACGCGGTGCACACTGCTGTTCACGTTACTACGTCATGATCTAAGTAATGTTTACACACAATCTGCTTTGTACAACACTCTGTTCACGTTACTACCACTAATATTTATACATCCAATGCGGAGCATTATGCTGAAATTACTACCACAGTCATGATCTGAATCATATTTACACATCCAATGTGGAGCATTCTGCTCAATCGTTACGTCATCTTTCTTTCAACTGACTAGTATTGATTTATTTTACAGAGAGGAGCACCAGCCGCCCCGACCAGCCTGGCCAGCAAAGAGGCAGCTTGTTGGACGGCAACTACCACGACCAGCAAAGAGGCAGCGCGTTGACCGACGACTAAAAACACCATCTCCAGCAAACAGGGCGCGTGCTGCCCGGCGACTGCTTTCACCTCAGGCCAGATCAAGAAAGACAGCAGCACGTGCACCACCTGCACCTACGCTGTCCTGGAGGACGGATGAAGACCCGGACACTGCTCCCCCGTCATCAAGTTCCAGCCCGGACACCAGGTCCACATGTCAGTGCCACAGCAACACCCATTGAACTCTTCAAACTGTTCTTCCAACTAAGTCCACGGTGGGTCGCAGGGTTTGCGAGCTTTGCAGCATGAAGAAAGTGAGAAAAGACACGGCGTGGAAGTGCGAGGCGTGTAACGTTCCCCTCTGCCTGCAGCTGAACAGAAACTGTTTCCATGACTGGCATGCCATGGCATGAGGATATGCCATTGAAGCATATATACTTGTATATTGTAAATGGTCTAGTCTTTGTTCTGTTTTATATTTCTGAATATATATTCTGTACATATTTTCTTTTCTTTTTATAATACATATTTTTATTTAAAAAAAAAAAAAATTGTTGTGATGGTCATTTTTCATTTGCACACACTCCCTGAAGCTTTATCTGCACTATGAAGTCATTTCTCAGTCCCATTTTTATCATTTTGGTGAAAGCTGTGAAAGACCATATTTCTACTCAAAAAACGATAATAAAAACTTTAGTTTTAGACATTTATTTACATGTATCTAACATTTTATTCATATATTTCACTGCTTTTGTGAACCTAAAACCTTTGGTAAACCAATTGCCATCACCTAAACAGAGTCACCACCTGAGTAAAGTTAGGTTTTTTCAAGCGATATGAAGAATTTCCAAAAATCGAGATTCCATTTTTCAGCTTTAGTGTCATATTATAAAGTTTTTTTCTTTACACTTTTGCCTTACGACAATGGTGCCTCATTATGTAGATAGCTGAGATTGTTCTGCAATTTATGATGTAAAACATGGGTATATATCTTATATGCAAGTGCCTTAAAAGGTGAATCTAAGAAAATTATGTCAAATCGAGAAAATCGACTGAAAATGACCTCCAGTGTGCAGTGAGTTAAAGTGTTTTAAGTATCAATACACTTTCTTCAAGCCCACTGTCCAATTTGTTCAAATATGCTTTACCTATTGTTTTCTGTCAGTGTTTATGGTTTATTGTCCTTGCTTTTCTTTTTTTGAACACTTATTTATGGACATTTTCTGATTAAATTACATCAAATAAGAGACAAGGAGACATATTTCACATTATACAGTTAAAACTAATGAAACACTGATTAACTACTGTTACAATTCAACATCTGCATACATATTAGGGGTGTTCAAACATATTCCGTACTATTTCTCTCCTTTTCACGTCCAGGTTTGTGCCCAGTACATCGTCTCTCTCACCAGAGACCCCAAGCCCACCCATTGATTATTTCACCCATCCCAACCCAGACACCCTTCAGCTATTTGCATCACCCTCAACAATCAACAACAAGTAACCCCAAATGGCAGAAAGCTTTCCGCTGCGAGGATGGCACACTTCGAAAGTGGCTTTCATACAGTCAGGGACGCCTTTCACAGGGAGTTCTATTTGTATTTGTATGAGTAGTTGTATAAATAAACACTCTTGAATCTTAAATCCTTTCTCCAGTATCCTTCTTAAGAGCAAGTGAGCAACATAATGTGTAGTCATCATTTATTTTATTCAATGCTCCAGAATATCAAGGGATATTATTCAGTATAGTAGTGTTATTAAGGGCTTGTGTGATTATATGTACATCAACGGACTGAGTTGGCACAGTATTTGCGCGCGGATTGTGGTGGGTCAGTCTGGACCAAAAAGTCCAGGGCCGAATTTTTGTCCCAGTCCAGGCCTGCCGACAACTGAAAGCTCTAGCCCCCAACCTACTTTTTAAGACTCTGGGAACCACAAGTAACCCTGCATTCAGTGGGGTAATATGGCACTATAAGCTCTTTAAGATATAATGGTCACCAGCTAAGGCTTTATAGGTGAGGAGGATTTTAAATATGATTCTCAATCTTACAGGAAGCCAGTGGAGAGCAGCTAGTACAGGAGTAATGTGATCTCTCTTCCGAGTCCTTGTTAGTACACAAGCTGCAGCATTCTGGATCAGCTGGAGAGACCCAAGGGACTTTCCGGAGCAGCCTGATAATACGGAGTTACAGTAATCCAGTCTTGAAGTAACAAATGCGTGGATCAATGTTTCTGCATCGCTTTGAGACAGGATGTGCCGGATCTTTGAGATGTTCCGTAGGTGAAAAAAGGCAGTCCTTGCGATCTGTTCCACGTGGGAGCCAAAGGATAGGTCCTGGTCAAAAATAACTCAGAGATTCCTTACGGTGGTGGTGGATGCCAGAGCGATGCCATCTAGAGAAACCATATCGTCAGATAATTGATTTCTGAGGTGTTCTCGGCCGAGTAGAATAACTTCAGTCTTGTCCAAGTTCAGCAGCAGGAAGTTGCAGGTCATCCAGGTCTTGATGTCTTTAAGACACGCTTGAAGTTTAGCGACCTGGTGGATTTCATCTGGCTTGATTGACAGATATAGTTGAGTATCATCGGCATAACAGTGAAATTTTATGGAGTGTTTTCTGATAATATTGCCTAAAGGAAGTGTATATGTGTGTATATATATATATATATATATATATATATATATATAAAATTGGTCCAAGCACAGAACCTTGTGGAACTCCATGACGAACGGCGGTGGTCATCGAGGCTTCATCGTTTACAAATACAAACTGAGATCGATCTGATAAATACGACTTAAACCAACTTAGTGCTGTACCTTTTTAATACCAATCGACTGGTCTAGTCTCTGTAATAAGATGTCATGGTCAATGGTGTCAAATGCTGCACAAAGGTCTAACAGGACCAGTACAGAGACAAGTCCCCTATCTGATGCAACTAAAAGGTCATTAGTAATTGTCACTAGCGCTGTCTCTGTGCTATGATGCTTTCTAAATCCTGACTGAAATTCCTCAAATAAACTATTGTTATGTAAATAGTCACACAACTGATTTGCGACTACCTTCTCCAGTATCTTAGAGAGGAAGGGAAGGTTAGAGATAGGTCTGTAGTTAGCCAACACCTCTGGATCCAGAGTGGGCTTTTTAAGAAGAGGTTTAATTACAGCTACTTGTTCACGTTGTTAAGATGATCACATTGTTAGGTGTTCACGTTGTTAAGATGATCACATTGTTAGGTGTTCACGTTGTTAAGATGATCACATTGTTAGGTGTTCACGTTGTTAAGATGATCACATTGTTGCGTGTTCACGTTGTTAAGATGATCACATTGTTGCGTGTTCACGTTGATAAAATAGGGTGACCAGATTTGAGTTTGTGAAAAAGAGGACACTTCGCTCCGGGGGGCGGGGGGGTGTAGGAGAGAGAGGAGGACACTTCGTCGCGGGGGGGGGTAGCAGTAGTGTGTAGCATGCAGTGAACTTGCATTTACGTTGACATCGGTCGACCAATGACAGTTCTCTCTACAGTCAGAGCTTGCGCAAGAAGGTGGAACGTGAGGGAGATACCATTTCCAAAACCTGTAAGGCAAAATCCCGGACGTTTTTGGAATCCCTGCCGGACGCTTTTTTTAGGTCTCGAAGAGGACATGTCCGGGGAAAAAGAGGAAGTCTGGTCACCCTAGATAAAATGATCATTGTTACGTGTTCACGTTGTTAACTAAAGCGCCCCCCAAAAATGGGGGCAGAATTCTTCATCAGGAGGGTTATGGGGTTAGTCCTGGTACTCCCATGAATCGATACCAAAACCACTGATGTGACCATGAGAAAACCTGCACAGCCTGGCCTTACAAGAGCATATAAGTCAATTTTACAATAAATCCGTTATTAGTCCCATAGCAGAAACACAGAAAAGTGCAAACAAGAGACCGTCAAAGAAATCAAAACAAGTATTATAAATAAGTAAACAGTCAAAAAGATTTACTAAATAATAAAGATTTGCACAATAAATATAATACAACTAATAATAAAATAGGAATTTGATTAATTAAATGTGTAAAATAAATACATTCAAAATAATAGGTTTCAAATTAAATAAACTATAAATAAAGTGCAAATGAAAATATAGTCATACAATCTTCAAATTAATTTGACTAACGCTTCAGCAGTCTATATTTTGGCACCACAGAACCAGCAGTTGCTCTTCATATCATGACAAATGAACAATAACAGTCAAAACAGTACATTTTTGACAAGTCACTTTATGTTCCCCTCCTAATGAGACTGTTAGAAAAATTCTACTCGACATCAAGTGTAAAATTATTATTCAGGTAATTCCTTCTTGCAAGAAGGAGTAGAGTTGAAATCACGCACAAGTCATATTTCCAAGTTTCTACTAAAAGGTCTTGTCTCTGCTTCTGTCCTTTATACCAGGGGTTCTTAACCTTTTTGACTTCGGGGCCCAACTTTTCAAGTACAAAGTGCCCCGGGGCCCATTCAAATATTAACACTATTGGTATATTAACTAATTGATCTCACTCTTGGTTTGACTTGTATTCAATAACTAACTCAAATCTACCTGCAGTTTAACAAGCAAAATCCTTGTCAAATAAATGACATGATGCAATGTGATCATCACAAAGACATTTATTGATCATGTGTATGTAAACCTGCACAGACAAGTCATGGAACAAATCAAGCTAATACAAGAACTCAAGTCAGGCGTAGAAACACACAAATAACTAATAATTTGATTTTAACAAAAACAAGGGAGACTCAAAAAAACTGAGAAAAAAAATTAAAATTTGATAAATAATGTGGTAATAAAATAAATACACTGCACAATTATTAGGAAAGTAATTTCTGGAGGATTAATTGTATTATTGAACAACTACAGTGCTCTCGGTTAATCCACAATGTTAACACTTGGAGGTCTGGTGGTCAATTTCTTGATTTTTCTTGATTTTACATACTTTTTAAATTCCCCTTTTTAAAGTCACTAGCATATGATACAAAATCATGTGTTGTATATCAAAAAATACAGAACAATCTCAGCTATCTATATAATGAGGCACCATTGTACCAAAGGCACAAGTGTAAATATGAAAATATGACTAAAGCTGAAAAATTTAATCTTGATTTTGGAAATGTCTCATATTTGTTGTGAAAACATAACTTTACTCCGGTGGGATAGCGGTTTTGGTGATGGAAATTGGTTTACCAAAAGGTCTTAGGTTCACAAAAGCAGTGGAATATATGAATAAAATGGTAGACACATGTAATTTAATGTCTAAAAAAATGTATTATTATATGGTGGGGATGATGAGCTGTGGCTGGCTTTGCGGCCTGCTAGGTGATGTGTTCAGGCAGGCAGACGGACAGGGAGGCTGCTGCAGCGATGCTACATGTTGTCCTCTGGACCCTCACAGCTCTGAATCCACTCTGTAAAATACATTAATACAGTCAGTATGAGTTCACTGTAAGAAAGTTAACGTGATAGAGACAACAGTTGATTATGCACCGTTCAGTCATAGACACGGAAGATAACAGCCAACACGGAACTATTTACTGACGTGCTAATCGCTCGTAGCTCTGTTCAACACACGTTATTTACTGTCTTACAAACATATAATGGAGGTCCAACACTACTGGTCGTACTATGTTCACTGTAAGAAAGTTAACGGTGATAGAGACAACAATTGATTATGCCCCGTTTAGTCATATATACGGATGATAACAGCCAACACGGAACTATTTACTGACGTGCTAATCGCTCGTAGCTCTCGTCAACACACGTTATTTACTGTCTTACAAACATATAATGGAGGTCCAACACTAGTGGTCGTACTATGTTCACTGTAAGAAAGTTAACGGTGATAGAGACAACAATTGATTATGCCCCGTTTAGTCATATATACGGATGATAACAGCCAACACGGAACTATTTACCGACGTGCTAACCGCTCGTAGCTCTCGTCAACACACGTTATTTACTGTCTTACAAACACATAATGGAGGTCCAGCACTACTGGTCGTACTATGTTCACTGTAACAAGTTAACGTGATAGATTCAACAATTGATTACTCACCGTTCAGTCTCACAGAAACGCTGTGGCCAGCTATCTGGCCCGTTAGCTCCGGCTAGCTCCTTGTTAGTGAATCCTTCAGGCTCTGAAGCTCCGCCGTCTGTCCCCTCCAATATAGCTCTGCTCAGGACTCTTTGCTTGGCACCTTCTTACTCACAGGGAAGCTTTGCACGCCTCATGTCCATGTTTAGATGCTCAGACGCGGAAGTGGAAACCATATCTATCCGCCAGATTTTTAACCATATTTATGTGACGTATTATTGTGATGATATAATTTTATTAAACATTTAGACACCTGGTGTAACGCTTCGACGCGGGCGCCGACCTCAGAGGGTTAATAGACCTCAAACCTGAATATTTAAGACAGTAAAAGTGAGGTTTTTACTTTCTCAATTATTGGGCAACTATTAGTGTGCAGACAAGTGTGCGCACAATTCAAAATAATAATTTTCAAATTAAATAAACCGTAAATAACATTTAAATAAAGTGCAAATTAAAATCTAGCCTTATGATGTGAATGATATGCTTCAGCAGTCTTCATGTTTGCAGAACCAGAAGTTTCTCTTCATATCTGTGACAGCTGGCTTTCACAGCACATTTGGAGTTGCTTGTCAGTCACAGACAGACCTTTCTGCTTCTGTAGTACATCGTCCTTTATCTGGAAAAATCCCACCGGCTTTCTCCCGAGCGTTGGATGTTTTGGTCTCTAGATCTCTAGATCTGTTCTGTCACCCTTCCTGTTCACCCTGTACACCACTGACTTCCAGTACAACACGGAGTCATGCCATCTGCAGAAGTACTCTGATGACTCTGCGGTGGTCGGGTGTATTAGGGATGGACGGGAGGAGGAGTACAGGGCAGTGGTGAGTGACTTTGTGGAGTGGGCCGGCGAGAATCACCTGCTGCTGAACGTGACCAAGACCAGAGAGATGGTGGTGGACTTCAGGAGGAAGGCGACTGCTCCTAGACCTCTGAGTGTTCTTGGAGAGGACGTGGACATGGTGGAGGAGTACAGGTACCTGGGTGTTTCCATCGACGGCCGACTGAACTGGAAGAACAACATCAACGCTGTGTACAAGAAGGGGATGAGTCGACTCTTTTTCCTGAGGAAGCTTCGATCCTTTAATGTGTGCAGCAAGATGCTGGAGATGTTCTACCAGTCGGTTGTGGCCAGCGCCCTGTACTTCTCCATCGTCTGCTGGGGGAGCAGCATTGGAGCCGGTGACACCAACAGACTTAACAAGATAGTTAAGAAAGCCGGCTCCATCATTGGCTGCAGGCAGGAGTCTCTGGAACAGGTGGTGGAGAGGAGGACGCTGAAGAAACTTTTGTCCATATTGGACAACCCGGGCCACCCTCTCCACCACCTACTGCAGGGTCAGCGGAGCACTTTCTCCAGGAGATTCCTCACGCTCCGCTGCAACAAGGACCGCTACAGGAGAACATTCCTGCCAACGGCATTACGGCTTTATAATAAATCACCGCTTGCCAGATCCTCTGACTAACAACATGTATATATATATTTTTGCACAATCCCAGCTATTTCTATTTTATTTTATTATTATTATTTTTATTATTATTATTGTATATATCTTTTATCTTTCGTCCTGCTGTTTTTGTTTATTTTGTTGTAAGTTGCTGCTACCCCGACACCAAATTTCCCCTCGGGGATTAATAAAGTATATATTCATTCATACAGCTTTAGTTGTGACGCCTTCAGTGCTGCGTTAGCTAGCGTTAGCCCACACGCCACACAGGCTCAGGGCTCCGTCTCGTTACCTCCGTTCACAAAGCTCTACTTCGTGAAGTCAGGATTATACTTCACAAACGTTTAGACGTTTGGGGGGGGATTATCAGCAGCACTTTCGTCTTCATTTTTTCATTTTACATACTTCTCTATAACTTTAGCTACAGGCTAACTGCTGGCTGAGTGTCTTCTTCAGCTTATTGGAGCCTGTTACACAACTGACTGACGCATTACCGCCACCAAGTGGTGCGAAGCTGTATTGTAACTGAGCGTCTCGTGGATAACAGTGATATCTCTGCTGTCTTCAATTCATTACCTATGCGGTCCCGCGGCCCACAGATGAAAACAGAGTTTTTGGCGGCGCTCTAGGTGGTGCTCGCGGCCCAATGGGGGGCCGCGGCCCTATGGTTAAGAAGCACTGCTTTATACCATGTGACAAACACTTCATGGCAGGAGGGCATGCCCCACCCATGTCTTTCTAGATTAGATCTTGATTGTCTTTCTGTGGTGGTGTCCTCTCTTCCGCAGCATTAGAAGAATGTGTCCTCTTCTTTACCTCGAAGTTCCTGCGAGAGCAACCCCCTCTGGGGCTCCTGCAAGACCCCCAGGACATGAATATGTTGCCTTGGTTGTGTGTGAAGCTCTTATGCCGTGTTCCCACCGGACGCGGCGCGAATTTGACGCGTGACCAGATTACATGCAAAGTCAATGCAAAGATGCGCGATAGACGCTTTTGAGGCGGAGCGAATAGCACGTTTGACGTGGGGCGAACAGCGAAGGACGCGGCGCGAATTAGCGTGAGTTGAATTATCCCAACTCCGGCGAAGAAATCGCGCGACGCAAAGTTGCGTCAGCCAATCAGCGTTGAGAAGCTCCGCCCGTCATCACCGCCGTCTTGCCGTTGCTGACTCAAACTGCTGCTGCTCCGCCCGAACCAGCGCTGGTAGCGGCCGTCATTCAGACGCTGTTGTGGGACTACGGATAATATTATGAACCCAGACACCATGGAGTTTGATGTTCCCACGTATGTGGAGTTTACACAACAAGTATAAAGCAGAACTAGTGGTTATTTCCATGGTAGATGGCGGTATCGGTTTTACGGAGATAAGCCAGACGCAGTTCCTGGAGGAGTCGGTGAAATTCACCGAGCTGTGTGCGGCTACGGATGATGTTATGAACCCAAACACGAGGGCGTTCATGTTCCCACATGTTTGGGACTTCCACAACAAGTATAAAGCAAAACTAGTGGTTATTTATTCCATAGTAGATACCGGAAAAGACAGCTCTTTTTCACGGAGAGACCCGACGGCAATAAGCCACGGGCCCTTTGTCGCAGCGCGATTTCGCGTTTGGTGTGAACACCCTCTGAAGCGGTAAACACGGCGCGAAAAATCGTGTTGCGTTTGTGAACACAGCATCAGTCTCTCAGAAGTCTCGCGCAGCACTCACAGCTCTTCACTCCGCGTCCAGACAGACTGAAAATGAATCGCGCATGCATAAAGCCACCGCTGATCCCGCCCTGGCTTACAGAGCGGGATGTGAATATTTTTCAAACTAAAGTAAATCGCCTCAGTCACTTCAGCCTCACAATGTAGGCAGTATGTATCATCTCCAATAAACGGCTTCAGCTAGCCTTTGAATTCAGGGTTTGATTCCCACTACTGTATTTTTGAGCGTACAGTTAGATTGAGACATGATGACTAGATGTTTAGCTTATGTCACAGAAAGGCACACACACAGTGGACGAGGTGACTGAGGTGATTTATTTTACCCGCTCTGTAAGCCGAGGCAGGATCAGTGACGGCTTTGCGCATGCGCGATGTACGTGGACACGGCGAGCGAGTTGCCTCTCTGACTGCAGATAGGACTGGTGCTCCTGTGAGACAGAGACTGCTCACAGCAGCACCCCACATCAGTCTCCAAAAGTCTGCAATAACACCAGAAAAAGTCGCTAGATTTGTCGCTAGCCGCTTTTGACAAAAACACAGCCTCCACGAGGCCCGTCTGCCTCCTGCTGTGTCGCCTCCCTCCACAGAGCTGCTCTCTCGCAGAAGCTCCGATCAGATGAGCTACTGCACCATCAGAGACAGCTAAAAGTCAACTGTTCCACTTCTGCCAGAGCTCCTCAGGTGGCCAAAGTGTGGAGGACTGCTGCAGGAGAAGAGGAGGGGGAGGGGTGAAGTGAGGAGGTGGTGGGGGAGGGTCCACTATAAAGACAGAGGTGGTTTGGCCTCAACCTCAGTGTTGCCAACTTTGTCGCTAAATCTGGCGTGAAAGCACGTTTTGTTCTTTAGTTACTGTCCTCAGCGAGCAGCGGGTGCTGCCATGAGCAGTCTCAGTTTCACAGGAGCCTTGTGCAGCAGTCCTATAGCAGAGGAGACTTCACTTTGTGTCCAGACAAACTGAAAATTAATTGCGCATGCGCAAAGCCGCCGCTGGCTGAAGCCGTTTATTGGAGATGATACACAGCCATACAGCCTGTATTGTGAGGCATATTTATGTCAAACTTTGTGGAAAAAAACACATGACGACTAAAAAAAAAAACACTCAAAAGGCAAAGCCTTATAACAGTTCCACCGAAAGCAAGCTGACATTAATGAGTAAAAAAAATGCTATATCATTATATTCCTGTCTCCTACAGCTCCCATTATAAGTATGCAAATTAGGCAATGACATCATTTAGCGATTTCTAGCGACTTTTAGGACAGCCAATAGCGACTTTCCTTGCTGAGGAATTGGCAACAATGCTCAACCTTACAGCACAAGCTCTGAGCGCTGAATGTTCACCTGGATTTCATTTGGACGTTGAAGAGAATTTATGATTTATATAGCATTGTCTGAATAGTCTGATTTCTGTCTAAAAGACTAGGTTCCTCTTTCCTCACAAATGTCTGGGGGTCACAGTTTCATGTGTGGTGGAAAGGTTATCTCTTGGTCACTGGGGCAGAGGCAGAAGAGTTGAGAATTGTAGTTTGATCTTTCTAATGAACAGACACAAAAAAGTCTTCTCACACACAAGTCTTATGTTCTTGTTCCAACTATTCATTAAATGTATCAACAAGTGCAAACTTATCTATGCACCCTCGTCCTGTATCCGGCCTTGAGGAGAAAGCAGCAGTATTTCAAAAATAATTGTTTGGGAACCTGGGTTGTGTGTTTCACTGGGAGTATTTGGGAGTCAGATGAAAGAAAAAGTCAGAAAGAGAGAGAATAAGAATCCTTTACTCTCTGAGTTCGGGGCTCACTCATCCTGAGGCGTGCTGACCGTGTGAAGGGCAGACAGACAGGGGAGCGGAGTCCAAGGCCTTGTATTAGGTATGCATTTCATGTATGTAATTGCTAAATAAATAATCATTATTGTACTATAACCCGTTCTGTCAATTCTTGAACACTCGAGGAATATCCGGGCGAGGAGAATTCCACTTCAACGTCTACCTTGATAAAGGAAGCTCATTGGCTCTCAGGGTCATTATTTCCAACACGTAACAATGTGATCATCTTAACAATGTGAACATCTTAACAATGTGATCATCTTAACAATGTGAACATCTTAACAACGTGAACATCTTAACTTTTAAACCTCGGTTAAGCCCCAGCTATTTTTCTCAAATTCCAAATGGTTTTGCATACACATACTAAATACAGAATATTTCCTCAACCACAAAGGCTATTTTAATAATTTAAAAAGGTATAAAATACAGAAAACACGTGTGAGACTAGTTCAAAGTTTCGTATAGCAGTATGTGTTACTGGATAGAATGAAGGAAAGAAAACATTTGAAAATAATATTCAGAAAAACAAAAATCCTCAAGGATGTATTTTCTCTTTAATTATGCATATCATAGCTTTTCCCCCTCCTATAATATAGCACTATGTGGTAACAGTAGCTCTGCAAAGTTTGATTAAGTGAAGTTAAATATTCGCAGTAATTCATTTAGTGCACATTTCGTGTACCGTAGGTTTAGGTCCGCTGAAAGCCAAAATGCCCTAGCTTTCTTCCTGGACCTTGTACGCCTCTGATTCCACAACAGAGGGGCTCTGCTCAAGCAGATGCTCCAATACATACCAAGCAAGGCCGTGTGGAATATCGTTTCATCCATAAGTAAGTCATATTTCAGTTTTTTGGGCTGGAATGTGGTTGCTATCTTGCTGAGGCTTTGTCTGATAGTGGATTTGGATTCTGTCATAAGCTCTCCAAAAAGACATGCCAATCATGTGTGGCATCAAGCTAGGGATGTGAAAATTTATATTTTCATAACTTGGGGAGCTGTCTCGAGTCACTTTCGAGTCCTCAAGTCATATTTATGGTTGAATTGTCTTATAAGCATGTGAAATGGACTTATATGCTCTTGTAAGGTCAGGGTGTGCAGTTTGTTTGCTATGTGACATCAGTGGCTCTGGTATTGATTCATGGGAGTACAGGACGAGAGTGAGGAAGACCTCCTGATGAAGAATTCAGCCCCGCTGTGAACACGTAACAATGTGATCATCTTAACAACGTGATTATTTTAACAACGTGAACACGTAACAGCGTTTCTCTCTCAGGTCAACAGAGACTTTAAAGCCTTTATGACCTGCAGGATTAAATTCTGCACTGCTCGACTTGCTGGTCTTCTTGTAATAAATATATTTCAATTAGAAATATTGACCTGTACCAGAAAGAGAGCCCACCAATATTAAAGTCTCTGCAGTTGCTATCTGTGTGAATTGATTTTAATGTTCTGATATTGGTTCTGAAAGGTCTTATTTAGTTAGCAGATTAATTTTATTATTTATGTTATGAGAAGTACTTTGTCACATTTAATCTGTATTAAAAGTGTGAAACAAATAAAGTCTGATAGATTTTTCTTTGTTTTTATGCTAACGAGTTGACGTTTATTACATTCTTTCACAGTATTCTTTTCCTAGAATTATTTATAGAACCTAAATAGTTGGAGTTGGTTTCTCATTAATTCCAGCTGCACGTCTCAGTTCTCTGAGGTGAGTTGATTCAGATCAGCTGTTGTCTCCTGATGAAGACCTGAGAGCAGCTTGGTTCGTCTCCTCTCAGCCAATCAGAGGGAGTCATTGTCCTTTCTTTAGGGTTAAAGGCGTGGACGCTGGATTTAGTTGAACACAAGTCTGAAAATAAAACCCCAAGAAAAAGCACCAAGATGTCTTTAAAAAACATTTAAATAGAACCTGGAGAGAAAGGGGTTAACTCCTCATGGTTAAAAAAAAATCAGCAGCAAAGAACCCATAAAATGCCTCAAAGAACCTTTTTTTCGTTTCTCTCACTAAACTGTTTTAAAGTAATTTTTGACCCAAATGGTTCAATAAAGACCTCTTCTCAAATGGTTCTTCCAAGGAATACATGGAAGAAGGGGCATTTCTGCAGCTGAGACGTCTCCAGCTGGGGAGTGGAGCAGGACCTGCTCTGGCTGGAGGTCGGCCTCCACTGTGGGGAGATGTGGAGGCGCGGCCGCAGCAGCCTCAGTCCTGGGGTCAGCAGCTGCTGGTAGGTCTGCGGTCTGGAAGGGGCTGGTCCAGGGGGAGATCTTGTGGCCTCTCTCTGGGTGGAGCCATGGAGTCTGGTGCCACCAGAGGAGCACTAGTGGATGGCACATTCCCCTGGATGTTCAACACTAACAACAAAGATATTAATTTCATGTCTTACTTGTACGCAAGTACAGCTGGAAACTGGCAGCTGTAGGTGGGGGCCAGCTGCTTGATGCCCTGTGACCACCCTCTGACCTTCTTGCACCGACGGCACTCCAGGTACTCAGTGACCATGAGGTACCAGCAGTCGATGTCCAGGACCCTCCGGATGTTCCTGTACAGCCCAGCCTTTGTCATGGAACCAGTGCACAAATGCTGGGGGCATGTCGGCTTCAGATCCCAGATCCGGTGTGGCATCCAGAGAAACAGCTGACATGCAAAGAAGGGGTCGGGGGAAGCGGGAGGCTGGGTGTAGACTGGCCGGGTTTGGGTTGGGGAAGATTCAGCTCACCGATGAGTCGAGACCTCCCCCTGCTACCAGTGGTCAAAACTACCGCTTTGACCAGCTCCTCAGACGACCTGGAGGAGGACGGATCTGGTCCAAAGGGACTGAAGTGTGAGGCTGTAATCACATGAGAGAAGAAACTGGAAGTAAACAGTGCACACAGGAAGTTCAATAAAGATGAATTAACTCTATCATTTAGGCTGGACTTGCCTGTAAATACAGGCTTAGGGGCCACCGTCTTCTTCACGTGTGCCTGCATTTCCAACACCGTCCAGAGACAAAGGCTCCAAAGGCTGAACCAAGAGGCCTGGAGGAGGAAGAAAAAATGACAACAACTTTTATAATGACATTACAAACACTCGCATGTCTTCAGGGAAGTCCAGCTCAGTAAAACACATACTGTGATGCACTCTTGGCTCTCTGGCTTGCGGCTGGGACAGAGGCTGTGCTGGTGGTACTGGTGGAGGTGCCAGCAGCAGCACTGGTCCTCTTTCTGTCTCTGCCTTTGATGTACTTGACAGCGTTCTCCATCTGCGTACCAGGTGTTTGTGCCTTCCTCCGCAGGTAGTTGATGAATCTGCACAAATCAGACAATTAGTCCCCGGATTCTTCTGATCGATGGTCAGCAGTAACTTTATTTCAAAATGTTATGACGTACCGGATCTTTTTCGAGTCCTCCGACTCGTACAGGGTCTCAAATTTAAAGTCCCCGAAGCCAACCCTCCTGACCGGGCTGGAGGGACTTCCCCCTCCTGAAACGCACGGTGGAACTTGACTGCCTCCACAAAGTCAGGGTACGCTGAGGAGTAGCGGGTGAAGGCGTCCTGCAAGTTCACAAAGGCGGTTAAAACTGTAATTTCTCTCATTTGTGTTATGGCATGAACGCGTACTGAAGGACTCCACCTTGTTGGCCATCAGCGGGGACTGAGACGCTGTCCTCTCTCGCTCCTTCTGGTGGGAGGAGACCAGGTTGACGCAGTAGCCCACGTCGTTCTCCAAGAGCCAGTGGAAGGTCTGCCTCTGATACTGACCAAACTGCATTTTCCACCGGCTCAGGACGAGGGTGGCGTTGGCAGGGTCGCCAACCTGGTCATCTGGGCGATGACCATTTTGTCACACGACAGCCTGCAGAGACAAAGACAAAACAGGTTGAGTTGTAAGCTTTTATGAAACCACAGACTAAACTAAAAGATAAACTCTCTCTGCTCCTCAGGGAGAAGATCAAGATTTGTGCTGTGACAGCTGAACATTGACAGCTGAACTTTGACAGCTGAACTGAAGTAACCCTGACCCTTAAACAAAGGCAGCACGCAGTGAATGAAGTGTGAGGCCTTTGTTGTGAGCTTTGAGAGGTGTGACGAGCTGATGGGGCTATCAGGGTCCTCACTGCCCTTCCCCTACTCACCCCCCTCCTCACTTCCCCTCCTCCAGAGTTCAAAGTCCCCTTAGACCCTCTGGGGTCTACCGTCACGCTAGCGTGTTATACATAGATTAATTAAAAAAGAAAATCATATCTCCGCGAAAATACGGCGCAGAAAAAATAATCCGCTACTGTTAGAACCGCCAAACTCCGTTTCCGGCCCCCTCCTCTGTGTCCTTCTGTGTGGCTGTAACGTAAACTGACACTCCTTTCACCGTGATTAGTCAATTCAGGTGTCCGTCAAAAAAAGTTGTGACCACCTATGAACACTCAGGAAATCCCTAAGGCCCTCCCCACCCAGCTACGCTGCAAAGGACCTACAATAACCTCCACACCTGAGGTTTATATATACATGCTGTAGTTTACAGTCAGACAGAAGCTAGAGATCATGGAGAGAACACAGTTCACAACAGAGGAGGACGTTGCAGCAATTTTGGCCAGCAGCGATGAGGACGGAGGAGCGTCAGACAGGCCCTGAAGGCTTCGACTCCTGGAGAGGATTATGCTGAGAGAAGGGATCCACTGGAAGATGGGTACGTGTATTTACTAACTCAACTTTGTTTTAGCATATTTACGCTAGCACAGTGAGCACATTTAGCTGGTCCCGATCCCGTCGGTGGTTTCCCCCGGTGCCCGAGTCTGATTCTGAGACGGGGCTGGCTGTTGGAGAGCTAGCAGGGAGCTAGCGCTAGCTCCGCGAGCTAACGGGAGATAGCTTGCTACAGCGGGGACACCACTGGAGGTAGTATCAGCTTATTACCCGACTGCATCGTCAATATCACTTAGTACCAACTAGTGCTGATCTTCGTTACGTGTTTGTAAGACGTAATGCTAACTATCAGTATGTGTTTATACATTAGCAACGTGCTAACGCACTAACATGCTAACGTACCGTTTAGCTCGTGCCCGGAGCTCTGTCACTGTTTTGTTGTGTAATCGTAACTTTCTTTCATTGAACTTAGTACTGACTAGTAGTCATTTATTTTACAGAGAGGACTCACAGCTGTCAGGGTCCAGTGGACAACATGCAGCTTCGCTACAGCCACCTGCACCTATGCTATCGACGTGGAAGACTGAAGGCCTGAGCCCTGTTTACCAGGTAATGTACACAGCTCAGCTACACATGTACACCTGTTGAACTGTTCAAACTACTAACTAGTAGTCATTTATTTTACAGAGAGGATGCACCACCACCAGCCCCTCTAGCACAGCCATCCCCACCAGCCCCGGTCTGTTTTCTATTTCTGAACATGTATATGTGTAAATATTGTTTTATTCATGAATAATACATATTTTATTTGAAAACCAAACATGTTGTGATGGTAATTTTTCATTTGCACACACCCCATAAAGCTTTATCTGCAGTATGAAATCATTTCTCAGTCCCATTTCTATCATTTTGGTGAAAGGTGTGACAGGCCACATTTCTGCTCAAAAAACGATAATATCTTTTGGGGTTTCAGACATTTATTTTCATGTTTCTAGCATGAATTCACATATTTCACTGCTTTTGTGAACCTAATACCTTTGGTAAACCAACTTCTAGCACCAACACGTTTTGTCAGCATGAGTAAAGGTATGTTTTCACAAGATATATGAAGCATTTTTAAAAATCTAACTTTAATTTTTCAGCTTTAGATTCATATTATCACTTTATACTTTTGCCTTATGGCAACTGTGCCTCATTATATAGATAGCTGAGATTGTTCTGCAATTTTAGATGTAACACATGGGTATGTATCTGATATGCAAGTGCCTTAAAAGGAGACTTTAAGAAATTATGTAAAATCTAGAAAAAGGCTAAGACCCTGAAGGGTTAAGGTCAAAGCCTTTGATAAGATAAGATAAGGTTTTTAAATCCTTTATTTGTCCCGAAGTGGGGAAATTGCCGGATTATGTATTTATTATTATTATTAAGTGTGATGTACCTGTATTTGAGCACCGCTGGAAACATCATCCTGTACCCCGCGTCCACCTGGGCCATGATGCTAATCAGAATCAGAATCAGCTTTAATGGCCATGTAAATTTTCACATACATGGAATTTGACTCCGGTTTCACTGGCTCTCGTACTTTTTCCACACACAATATACGAGATAAATATAAAAATATAAAAAGGACATTAAAGACAGTAGTAAAACAACAAAAAAGTGCAGATAGTGCAGATGAAGAGTCTGTTTTACTGTTCATCAGAGTGACGGCCAGTGGGAAGAAGCTGTTCCTGTGTCTGGTGGTTTTGGCGTACAGTGCTCTGTAGCGCCTTCCAGAGGGGAGGAGTTGGAACAGCTTGTGTCCAGGGTGTGAGGGGTCTGTGGTGATCTTTACAGCCCGCTTCCTGACTCTGGCGCTGCTCTGCGCTCACATAGTTCGATATTTTTGAAATCCTTTCATAACTTTTCCCTGCAAAGGTCTCAACATCATATTGCCCGAATGTGAAATCAATCGTGTTTAATCTCTAGGAGGAATTTGTCACAATACGCCTGAAATTAAGGAAAATGCCAAAATTGAGCTATTCACTGCAGCGCCCTCTAGTGTTTGAAAATTCTGAAATAATTTGGGTACGTTAAGGGACACGATGTTGACATATGCTACAACTTTTGTGAGGATAGGCAAAGTGATTTGGAAGTTGTGTATTGACATATTGAGCCACGCCCCTAAGAGTTTAATTGGTTAATAACTTCTGAACGCAATGAGATATCAACAAGGTGGAATATATCGTTTGATCACATTGAGCCAATGATGATCCACAGAAAGTTTGGTGAGAAATGGACCCATCGTTTAGGAGCAATGCGCAAAAATGTGTTTTTTACCAAATTCAAAATGGCGGAAAATCTAATTAGGCGCATTTTATTTTCACGGATGAGTTTTTTGTAGAGCAGTCCCACCCGGACATGTGTGCAAAATTTCAAGTCAATCGGCAAAAGTTAGCAAAAACCGTGGGCTTTCAACCTAAAGGGGGCGCTATAGAGACATTTTTGCCAACTTTTGACCAACACCCAAATCAGATTGCAATTTTCGCCGAGTCGGATGGGTGTGCACATTTTGAAGAACGTAGGTTTATCCCAAGCACCTCTTTTCCCTGCGCATTGAGCGGACGCCAACTTCTTTCCACACTGGTGACACTCCAGGTACTCGGTGCCCATAAAATACCACCAGTCTCTGTCCAGGACCCTGCGGACGGTCTTGTAGAGACCACATCCGGTCATTTTATGAGCACAGACTGGGCAGCTGATGGGGCACTGCCACATCTTGTAGGGTACCCAGAGAAAGAATGGCCGCTGGAAGAAGGCGTGGAGCGAGGCCGGAGGCTGGCCGTACTCCCGGCGAGGGCCAGGAGGGTAGTACCAGGTCTGCAGCTCGCTGTTGAGCACAGGCTTCCCTCTGTGGTCCCTGGTGAACAGAGCCTGGCTCACCCACCCGTGCTGCACCCTGGGGAGTGAGCTCCTCCAGCCCTCTGGGAGAGGAACCTGTAGCACACACACACACATAGAGACACCACGGTAACAGACAACACTACTTACAATATCACATCTGCAATATGTCTTTAGATTCTATCAGAGCACTGACCTCAGCTGGGAGACGCGCTGTCGCAGCAGGTTGTCTCTTCTGGACCGGAGCAGCAGGAGGAGCAGGAGCAGCTGGAGCTACAGCAGCAGGAGCTACGTCATGATGGTAAAAAGAAAAACAACTCACTTCATGCTTTCCTTTGTGCCTCCTGTTAAATGTGCAATGAAGACACATGAAGCAGGATTGTTTCACCTGAAGGAAGGGAAAGCTGGACTTCAGCAGCTGCTTCCATCATCTCTGTTTCGTCCTCTGAGGAGAAATCTGTAACAGAGAACCATCAGGACTGAGGACTGGCTGCCTTCTTCTTCTTCTGGTCTCTCTCCAGCACGTACCTCTTCAGGTGGTCCATGCTGGAGCCCTTTGCATTGATACGGGCTCTCCTGAGCCACATCCTGTAGCTGTGGAGAGGGAAGAAGCCTCGTTAGATGACAACAGGAAACGCTTCTCAGTGACGTTTGGATCACGACTCTCTCTGTGACTCACCTCTGCACTTCAGCGTCTGCAGACTCGTAGAACTCCCGGTAGGTGAGTGCAGCGTGTTCCCTGAATGCCACCTGCCTGCTGTCCTGCACTCCCTCAGAGGAGGAGCCGTCAGACGCCATCCTCTGCCTTACCGCCGTGATCAGGTCGGGGAACAGCCGGGCGTACCGCCACAGAGCGTCCTTGTTCTGCATCAAGGCGCTGGTGCTGTCGTCCCCCGACTTGCGGCTGTAGCTCAGGGGGATGAGTGGTCGTCCCGCAACCACAAGGTAGCCGGTTCGATCCCCAGTCCCCCCATAGCTCACATGTCGAAGTGTCCCTGAGCAAGACACCTAACCCTCAACTGCTCCCTGGGCGCCTCACAGGGCTGCCCACTGCTCCCTATCCAGGGATGGGTCAAATGCAGAGAAGAATTTCCCCAAGGGGATTAATAAAAGTGCATATTTCTTTTTTCTTTTTCTTTTTTTTTGATGTGAGCCGCCACGATCATTAGCAGGTAGCCCACGTCGTTGCTTGCCAGCCAGTTGAAGGTCTGCCCCCTATACAGCCCAAACTGGATTTCATGGCGGCTATGGACCAGCTTGGTGTCGCTGCAGTCCCCTCCACCGGCAGCGACCCGGTTCCTGGCGTCCTTCATGACGGCCGGCTGGTTCTCGGGCCGGCCCAAACGAGCTCGCTCCTGCTGTCGGGAGACATCCTCGGCCTCATCAGAGGCTTTCAGCATCAGGTCATTGGACGCAGTCCTCTTGGATAGTGGCATGTAGTCCATCTGTTCACAGAGAAGAGACAGGAGGAGGACACGATAAGCCCTGTGGCAACACAGTAGAAATACATGCTAACACAGCAGTAATACAACATCATGCAGTATTCTGCTGTGGTCATAACCATAATAATCACAACCACACAGGAGGAAATAATCACAACGTATAATTATAACAAACACACTGTTTTGTATCTGAATCGCCTGGTTTTATTCTGATAACACTCTGTTAACTTTCCTGTAAAGCATTTAAATAATGCACATATTACTGTTTGAAGGATTTAAATAATGTCCATATTACTCTGTTATTTTACTGCGCGAGACATGTAATGAATGTACATATTACTCGGTTAATTAATGTACTTTTTTTTTACTGCGCGAGACGTGTAATTAATGTACATATTACTCTGTTATTTTTACTGCGCGAGACGTGTAATGAATGTACATTAAAGTATTCTCCAGTAAATGTGGAGCGCCGTTACGTTCATACAGTGTGAGAGTGTCTCCTTACCGTTCGAGTTGTTAATCAAATAAATATTTGAAAAGACGGTAGAGTTGAAAGAGTTTTCTCCTGTGAAAGTTCAGTAGAAGGTCCGTTGCTTCATACAGGTGTCGGTGTCTGTGTCGGTGTTCCCTTTTTAAAACTCCTCGCTGCGCCGCGCTGGCTCCTCCCCCTGCTCTCCCGCAGCAGCCCCCTGAGCAGCCAATCAAAGGCGGCTTGCAAAAGTAGAACGTCGAATCAGAGCAGTAACAGCTCAGTAACTAAGTAGAACTTGCCAATCCTGGGAGGGGGCGGGCTTTGCGAGGTAGAAGGAGGTAGAACTCTAAGTAGAACTCAGGTAGGCCCGAAGACCTTCTCCCTAGAGGATGACACCTAAATTCGTGAAGCGTTCCTTATTTCTGCTTTTTTATTTGAATTTATTATGATTTTTCATGATATATATATATATATATATATATATATTTTTTTTTTTTACAATACTATGTATATTTTGCAGTGGCGGGCCGTCAGGGCCAGCTCAGCCTTCTCTGCTGGCCTAAACAGATTTTAAAATTGAATTTTTGTTATTTTTATAATAAAAAAAAAAGTAAAAAAAGAAATTGAATAATAAAAAATAAGTGAATAAAAAATAAAAATAAAACAAATACACTACATGTATTATAATTATTTTCTCATTGCACAGCTCCTGTCTTGTCTGTCCTCCTGCCTGTCGTCTGCTCCAGCAGGCGGAGTTCATGTGACTTGATGACATTTTGTATTTAAGATGGGCAAATCTGTGCAAGCACTTCCACTTCCACAGCTTCTGGGACACAACAAGGATGCAAGGAAGAACCATCTGGACTACGGGGATACCATGACTGCTCACTGGAAGTATTTTATATTGCCTCAACTTGAGCATTGGCTTGTTTACATTCAGTAAGTGCTACTTGTTGCGGCGGTTCAACAAGACAAATTCTACGGATTACAACGGAAGATAGATCTCAATGAAATCACATTCAGATAACCTCAAACGGAGACACTGATGATTCTTTAGTTCATAAGTGCTTCTCTTTGGGGTTGTCTTACTTGTGACAATCAAATTGGATTGAATACACTGCAGTTTTCCTCTGTGTCCAGATTTGGTCATTTTGATTACCCTTACAAAAACACTAACTTTGTTTTTCACTGCAGTAAGTGCTTTTTGTTGGGGTAGTTTTGCTGATCTTTGCATCTTCAAGTATGTAAGCGGCATGTCATTTGAAAACTCTAGTGAGATGTGCTCTACTAAAGCCTAATTCATGCTTCTCCGTCAGGTCGACGGCGCACCTACGCCGTCGACCTGACGCAGTCGTTGAGCATTCATAGTTCTGCGTCGAGGGTCCGCGTTGCTCTGCAATTAACCGCCATGCCGCCAGGGGGTGTGGCTGTGTGGTTTCAGGGGTTATAGCTGAACCCTTGCTTTTTCTTCCGGTCACAGTAAACAATGGCGCTCATCAATATTGAAGAGCAAATGGTTATATTGCAAGAGTTGAAGCGCATGCGACAGAGAAGACGTTTGCGGAGGTGGTCTGTACGACCACTAAACCAATCGAGGCTGGAAACGGGTGAATTTACAACACTGGTTTACCCTCTGAGGGACCTGGATGAACAGATGCACTTTCGATACTTTCGAATGTCAGCGGGCCGAGTATATTGGAGAAGTGATGGGTGGTAAGGTTATGCATGGTGTCGAAAATAAATATCAAAACAACTTTTTGAAAACAAACTTGTGTGCTTTATTCTTATGTACAAGTGCACTAAAACAATAAAAACACACACACACACACACACACTTGAGTCGCTAAAGTCGGTAAAATGCAGGCACCTTTTGGCCGCCTGGATTGCCACTTTTTGTAGCGAGTTTTTTTCGCAGACGGACATATTTGTCCCGGAGGTTCTTCCGCCTTTTCGTGCACTCCACGGCCTCCAGCCCCGTGTTTTGCGCGATTTCTCGCCATGAATTTAATGTCCTTTGGCTGTCCTTGTAGTCGCTTGAAGAAAAGTTATACAAGTGGTCGTATTTCCTCACTTCCTCGATGATTCGTTCTTCTGTTTTGTCCATTGTGACTATCGGTCTACAAGAACTTTTAAAAATGGCGGTGTAGGAAGACAAACCGGAAAGAGCAACCGGAAATTACGTTCTGAGCGGACCAATCACAGCGTTGCGGTCCGCGTCAACGCGACGCGTAGTTAGGATTTTTTGGAGGTGCGCGTCAGGCTACGGCGTAGGGGTCTGCGTCGACGCGTAAGCTACGGCGTAGGTACGCCGTAGCCAGTGGCGGCTGGTGACATTTTTTTGGGGGGGGGCGCAGTTGGGCGGCGCGGTTTAAATAGCACTCCACAATGAGAAGAAAAGAGGTTTGGAGTAGAATATTCTAAAAAACAAAGCTTTATTTCAAGAAAACACAGTGCTCAACACTGTCCAATAACAACTATCAACAAACTGTAACTTTGGGCATGAGAGGTTCAGAGCAGAATGGTTTAAGAAACATTCAATGTGGTGGCCAGAGCAACTTCAGGGAATACATTGACGTAGCATTCAAACTGGGGGCCCTGCAGTAAGGTGGCACTGGTGAGGTGGTCTTTGAAGGCAAAGCGTTCCCTGGTGTGTCCAAGTATGGTGTCACAAACCTACAGATAAATAAATATATATATAGAGAGAGAGACAGTAAGATAAGTTGTGGGGAAATATCTACTACAAACAGGCTTCATACTACAGACAAAAAACTATGTTTTGTGTGTCTTGATGGCTCAGCAACATAGACAAAAGGCCAGGAGCCACCTTGATGGCTGTAGCTATGACACACACACACACACACACACACACACACACACTAACTTGTTGGGGGTTGAATTGGTATTTTAGATAAAGTTATAGCCTGATATGATATCCACCCAAATCTAGCAATGTCCAACATGTGTTCTGCTGTGGGAAAGATAAAACATTAAACTCTAACACAGGCATCTGCTGATTTTGACACTCACTTCTGCAGCAATCCTTCAGCTCATCTTCCTTCACAGCCCGGCGCTTCCTCGGCTGCTCAGAGCCACTGCACACTGAGCCTCCAGCTAGCAGCTCCGGTTAGCATGTAGCTTGGTGCATGTAGCTTCACTGCTTTGCTGCTGAATATTTAAATCCGGACGTTCGGGTCCCAACTCTTTCAGCCTCTTCTTGTCAACATCTGATCGTGGATTGAAAGGTGTTTCGCGTAGAGATACCACAGAGTTTTCAGTCGCCATACTAACATAATCAAAGTCTCTGCTAGCTGTGTTGCTCGCGTAGCTACGTGGGAGCTATATGGGATGTGAGGGAATGATAAAGGTCTCTGATTGGACTGTTGAGTGATCGAGGAAATATATGAAAGTAAAAAAGTCTAACTATTATAACCGTATAATCATTTTCTTTTTATATGTAACCATTTGAGCATATATATAATGTTTGGTTTTTATTTTCATTATAGTTTGTGATTAGACAGTATAAAATCCATAGGACACTATAAGTTGCTATGTTATATACTCTTTTTGAATGAGATGTGTTAAATGTTCTTTCCTTTGTTAGAAGCATGCGTTGGCAATCTAACCAGATAGGGTAGTAAAACCCCCTCTGTCCAACTCTGGTGACAGCATGACTGATGTACTCTTGTGTATAAAAGAGGGTGGAGAATGTATGTTTTTCGGGGTGCCTCGCAATTCTGTGCAGGAGGATAGAAGAGAGAAGAGGTGTTTATTCACCAGCTCTAAAAACTTAACCCTTTCTCTTAGTTACTTGTAAACTTTTAAACTGTTTGATTGAATTTAATTTTTTGTATGTAAGGTAATCTTTAAATAAAACTCAGCCTTATTCGTAAGGTACTGAAACTAAAACAAAGATTCTGGTTCTTTAAAACAATTTAAACCCTCTTTCCCTGTCCATCCACCGTGAGATACAGAAGTGACGACTGAATCTACCAAAGAAACTTAAGGTAAGTATCTTTGGGTGAAGGCTTTTGCAGTGTTTGTCATAATGATGAGATGGTGTCAAATAGGTAGATAGAAGGTATAGACCAGGGGTGTCAAACTCATTTTAGTTAAGGGGCCGCATGCTGCCCATTTTGACCTCAAGTGGGCCGGACCAGTAAAATCACAGCGTAATAACGCATACATAATGACATTATTTCTCTATGTTTAAATCATTGGTGAAGGTTTTTGGATGATAAACCCTATTTTAAGGTCTTTCTTCAATAAACTAGAAACATAAAGACCAACAATTCAGACCTGCCTGGGCTCTCCTCTGCAGATTCCCTCACAGTTAGGCAATATGGTTAGTAAAGTCAATGCTGTGATCAATTGTGTCTGTGGCTCAATGGTTACCATGCACGTCTTACGATCAGAGGATCAGTGGTTTGAATCGTGACTGAGGAATTTATTTATTTTTTCAATTTTTTTTTTCCAGTTTTTTTTTTTCTTCAAATTTTTTTAATTATCCCGCGGGCCGGACTGGACCCCCTGGCGGGCCGGATCCGGCCCGCGGGCCGTATGTTTGACACCCCTGGTATAGACGATATACGTACTCATCTTGATAAGGGTTGAGAGAAGTTACAGCCCACCGCAGGGGACCTCGAGCGCAAGCTGTAAAACACCCTCGACAAAACCTATAACTTATTTCGAAAATAAACACAAAAACCTAACGATTTAGCACGGGGCGAGATAAAAGACCGAAGGTGTTATACCAGGGGTGTCAAACTCATTTTAGTTAAGGGGCTGCATGCTGCCCATTTTGACCTCAAGTGGGCCGGACCAGTAAAATCACAGCGTAATAACGCATACATAATGACATTATTTCTCTATGTTTAAATCATTGGTGAAGGTTTTTGGATGATAAACCCTATTTTAAGGTCTTTCTTCAATAAACTAGAAACATAAAGACCAACAATTCAGACCTGCCTGGGCTCTCCTCTGCAGATTCCCTCACAGTTAGGCAATATGGTTAGTAAAGTCAGTGCTGTGATCAATTGTGTCTGTGGCTCAATGGTTACCATGCACGTCTTCCGATCAGAGGATCAGTGGTTTGAATCCTGACTGAGGAATTTATTTATTTTTTCAATTTTTTTTTTCCAGTTTTTTTTTTTCTTCAAATTTTTTTAATTATCCCGCGGGCCGGACTGGACCCCCTGGCGGGCCGGATCCGGCCCGCGGGCCGTATGTTTGACACCCCTGTGTTATACCAATATCGGATGAGGATTATTATTTCCTCCGGGATCACTAGGATAATTAGCCGACGGAGTGCCACCGAGTTAGGTGCGAGGTCTTGCCTTTACTAACCAAACCCTCCCTTCCCCTCCTCCCCTGGCAAGACCACCGTTCACGCTACAGGACGAATAGTCCAACCACGTTGCAATAGAAACGATGTCATTGGCTAGGGCGCAGATTTGTGCGCCCGAAGATTCACGTTTCATCCGCCAATGAGAAGCTGTCCTTGCCATCACGAGGGTGAAATGTTTGTTAGCTTTCCATAGACACACATTTGGCCGGCGCCCCGAGAGGGGAGGGGCTTTTCTCAGTAATGATGAATGGCGATATATTATATTTAACTTAAGTGGTTGTTGACAGGGGCTTACGGTCTCCCACACACATTTAGCGCATCAACACGGTATATTTCTTATTTAAATTATTTGATATATAATGTTTTTTGACAGTATATATTATATTTTTTTCTTCTTCTTTTTTTTTTTTTCATCGCAAAATTTTAGGAGGGGCGGCGCCCTAGCGCCCTCTATTGACACACCGCCACTGGCCGTAGCCCTGACGGAGAAGCATGAATTAGGCTTAAGATAGATCTCAATGAAATCACATTCAGATAACCTCAAACGGAGACACTGATGATTCTTTAGTTCATACGTGCTTCTCTTTGGAGTTGTCTTGGTTGTGTGTTCTTCAACAGACATATCAAGGGGCAACTGCACATGCTTTCTAAGTCCTCATACTACCCTAACTTGAGCATTGACTGTTGAATTCAGTAAGTGCTAAATGTTGGGGCAGTTTTAAGTGACTAAATCCACAGAATGGAAGAAGAAGAAGACAGAAGAGGACATATTTAAAAAGAAGCCAGAAGAAGACTGTGTGGGAAGCGCTCTCAGATCACAAAGAGAGCCACTGGTGATGCTGGTGTTCATAAGAATCAGAATCAGCTTTAATGGCCATGTAAATTTGCACATACATGGAATTTGACTCCGGTTTCACTTGCTCTTCGTACTTTTTTCACACACAATATACAAGATAAATATAAAAAATATAAAAAGGACATTAAAGACAGTAGTAAAACAACAAAAAAGTGCAGATAGTGCAGATGAAGAGTCTGTTTAACTGTTCATTAGAGTAACGGCCAGTGGGAAGAAGCTGTTTCTGTGTCTGCTGTCTGGTGCTTCTCTTTGGGGTTGTCTTGGTTGTGACAGTCAGATCGGATTGAATGCAGTACAGTTTTCCTCTCTTGAGTCCAGATTTGGTCTTTATGACTACCCTTACAAATACACTAACTTTGTCTTTCAATGCATTAAGTGCTTTTTGTTCGGGTAGTTTTGCTGATCTATGCATCTTTGAGTATGTAAGCTGTATGGCGTTTGAAAACTCCAGTGAGATATGCTCTTCTAATTTAGTCCGTCATTCTGCATTGGTTTCACGTTCAGATTTGTTGTCTATTGTTTCAGAAGCTGTCTTTGGTCTTATGCTGGAATGTGCCTTTTGGAGTAGATATACAGTGCTAACTACATGTGTTTGTGTTGCTTCAAAGTACTGCTGATGGAGCTGCAACTGCAGGCCACCATGTGGCAAAGAGTGGCACCAAGACGACTCATTGCAGTCTAATTGACCATAATAATAATATTGTGCTAATATAACCAGAAGAAATACTATTGGTATACTATTATATATACACCGTTGGCTTATTACTATGATTATTACTATGCTATATGTACACTACATACTACAAATATTTAAAAAGTATTACCAGTACCCTAAATGCTGAATGAACTTCTATAGTTACGTTAAAATATAGTTACGGCAAAATATAAGAGACATTTGAATTCTGATGAGACTCAACCCGTATCTCAGAGTTTGAAAATGTAACTTGCTGCAGAGATGCAAGAGATAGTTCAAATCTGAAAACCTCACAGTGACGGCCCAGTTCCATCACATATATATCCAGTCGCTCAGTACAAAGAATATACATATATATTTTGAGGCTCGACTGGTCCTCGCGAAGGCCCTGCAGACCTCAGACCTCCAAACGGAGGATGAAGTGGAACACAAAAGGAGGAAAAAGTAAATATACATAATGTGTATCTTTTTATCTTTGAACATTTTATTTTGCTAAATTAGTTTAGTTTTGATTTAATATATTAATTTTTTTAAACAGTGGACTCTGATCACCTGTAGTCACCCATGTTACATACACACTAAATTCATATAGAGCTTCTTGTTGTTCATTACATTCCTTACACAAGGAATGTGTAATGAATTACTATTCCTTACACAAGTTCTTTTGTTCAACAGAACCACAAAAAGATTCCTAACGGACAGTGAAAGCGACATGGAGCAACCTGAAAGTTCTCGGTCAAAGAAAAAAAAAACGAGTCGCACTGCCTGCTGCCCCACACATTCATTCTCCACCTTCCTTTTCCTTACCGTCGACTCCATCAAACAGGCCTCAGCCTCATCAGCCTGCTTTCAGTCGTAAGAATTAAAGATGAGCAAGTTGATGGAAACTATATTCTTTCTGCATAGTGGATTGAAAAGCAAGGTGTATTGCAACTTCACAATACAATTCTGCTTATGTGCATTATTTATTTTCCCTTTCCACTGAGTACAACACTTTCCACATTCATTCTCTCTGCCTAAACCCTCCTTCTGACCTTGTAGCAGCACCAATGACGCCCAGAAGACAGAGTGGGTCCCAGTCCTGGTCGGCCCAAAGTCTGACGACAGCTTGCTCGCCTGCATGTGAATGTAAGTGTTATCATCATTTAGCTGCGTCTTCAGTGACACCACAAACTTATTTGACATAAAAGTTCCAAGTAAATAAAAGATAAATCTAATCCCTCCTACACATTGGTTTCTATTATGCATCAATTGACGAAAAAGGATATGTTTTGCCATATCCAGGCCTGCAAACTCATGAGGGTTAAAAAGGTGACACCACCGGGGGTGGGGGGTGCGAGCAGTGACGGGCGAGTCAGTGCCGAACAGCGTCACTCGTCGAGAAGCTGACAAACTGATAATTATGGGTTTTATTTCTTCTTTTGTCAATACCTACAGGTGTACAAATTATATATATATACATACACACACACACACACACACACACACACACACACACACACACGTTCAAAAGTTTGGGACAAATTTTCAGTTTCTTCGCAATTTCTCGCATGGAATAGCCTTTATTTCTAATGCTGTGTTCATGCCGGACGTGACACGATTTTCAGGGGCAGAAAATGTAAGTATATTTTAAATATACAAAAGACAGAGACGGATGGTACTTTAACGGCCTTGAGTGTCACCAATGTGGGAAGAAGTTAGCCTCCTGATCGATGAGCATCATGGCCCTCCCAGCAGTGCTCAAATACAAGTATATCACACTTAATAATTTTAAATACATTTTTATTATATATATATATATATATATATATATATATATAAATACTGCTATTGTAGATGCTTTACTGTGTATTTATATTACTTGTTTTTTATTTATTTTGCTGCTGTAATCCGTCAATTTCCCCACTGCGGGACAAATAAAGGATTTTTTAAATCTTATTTTATCAAAGGCTTTGACCTTAAAGGGGACTTTGAACTCTGGAGGAGGGGAAGTGAGGAGCCTGATTTGCTCGTCACACATCAGCTCGTCACACCTCTCAAAGCTCACAACAAAGGCCTCACACTTCATTCACTCCGTGCTGCCTTTGTTTAAGGATCAAGGTTACTTCAGTTCAGCTGTCACAGCACAAATCTTGATCTTCTCCCTGAGGAGCAGAGACGGTTTATCTTTTAGTTTGCATGACCAGTTCTGTGGTTTCATAAAAGCTTACAACACAACCTGTTCTGTCTTTCTGTCTCTGCAGGCTGTCATGTGACAAGAAGGTCATCATGCAAATGAGGAGCCGGACGCTGGGCAACAGTGCCAGCCGCCTGCGCTCCTACCTGGTGGAGCAGCACACGGGCGCCTGGATGAGCAGATGCATGCGCTTCATGTCCATCTACAGGAAGTTCATGATCCCGGGTGCCGGTGTTCCTCCTCCTCCAGCCCTCCCAGAGATGGAGCCGATCCCACCAGCCAGTGGATCCTCTCCGCCTTAGTCAGCGACAGCTTCAGCCATCTGGGGGAGATGAGAGCCAAGGTGACCTCCGACTTTGGCTCCATCCTAAAAATGGACTCAACGAAGAAGGTAGAATGTTCAGACATTTTAACTCAAGTCATTCAGAATGTCCACGGCGGTTGTTTATTTTAGTACGGTAGCTCTTACACGCTCTGATATCTTTTAGAATGAGAGCGACCCGATTCCCCCTCAGGATGAATAAAGTCATTCTGCTTGTGTAGATCACCAGGAAGCTGGCTGGCCACGCTGCAGGGACGGCCCAGTGGGTGACCAACGTGGGCAACGAGGAACGCGGCCGTGCCTCGGTGGAGGGGGGGGACAGCCAGCAGCAGCGCAGCTACAGCAGCCAGGAGCTGGCCCAAAGCCTGTATGGGATGAGGCTGGTTCACAGCTACACCCAGACTCGGGAGTACACAGGTACCTACTGAGGAAGAAGCTCCGGGAGGTGCCAGTACCTTTGACTGTGTTCTTAACTTGGTTTTCTCTTCTGTGTTGCCACAGGAGAGTTGATTGGGGTCAACTACCTGTTCTCTCAGACCGGCCGGGTGCTGCAGCCGCTGCCGGAGGACCCCGACGTCCCAGAGGAGGAGACAGGAGGAGCAGGAGACCGAGGAGGACTTCGAGGATCAGGTGGAAGGGTGCGAGGTGGGCTTTCAGGATTTCCTGATACAGACGCCCTGACAGACGCCTCACAGACCCCCCGACCGGCAGCCGACCTCCAGGACGCCGCGGAAGAGGTACGTTCTCATTGCACCATCCTACATCACCTCCGTCCTCAAAGCCACATGATGAATAAAGGACCTCGTTCTTTTGCCCTCTGTAGGCGTGCATGGGCCCAGCTGGCACCCCGGGGTACCAGCACGTGCAGAACCTGGCAGAGTGCCTGGTGATGCTGCAAGTGTTGGGTCGGGTCACAGTGAAGCATGAAGCGCAGCTCTTGGCCTTGTGGGAGAAACTCCCTGAGGGAGACAAGGGCCCTGTGAACTACCCCCCACGTCACAGGGACCATCTCACTAAGGGGAGGTTCAAGAAGACCAAGTCTGCCACCCACGCACCCACCGACTCCACTGTGGGGGTGGAGAGCATGACCAGCTTTACCAACAGAAGACACAAAGTTGATCTGCTCAGACAGGGAAGGAAGTTAAAAGGCACAAATGTTTACATAAATGAGCACCTTACCAAGAAAAATGCAGATATAGCCTGGAAGGCGAGACAGCTCAAGAAACAGGACAAAATTCAGACTACTTGGACTGTCAACTGTAAGGTTTTTATTAAACCAAATGGCGCACCAGAGAACTCCAAAGGGGTGTGCATTAGGAGCATGGATCAATTTGAAAGATTTGACAGAGACAATTAGATTCTGCTGTTTTCTCATGGACAAATAGCCATTGTTCTTATATGTACTACACTATTTGCACTTCTATGCTTTACTCATGATAGAAGTTGAACAAGACATAGATCCTGATCAGAACCTTCTTGATAACATCTATCCAAATTGTTGCTACTACACGGAGGAACAGTTCAATACCACTATTAAATATGACCTTGGTATATCTATTATCCATTTTAATAGTAGAAGTCTTTACGCAAATGTTCTAAGTATAAAAGATTACCTAAGTCAGTTCAAAAAACCCTTCAACATTATTGCCATTTCAGAAACATGGATAAATGCAGAGAGGGGGTCTGACTTCTTTATTAAGGGATATGAGTTTCATAGCAATAGTAGAGCAAATGGACCTGGTGGTGGTGTAGCACTATTTGTGGAAGAAGGTCTATCTTACAAGGTTCTAGATAACTTGTCAGTAACTATTGATGATGTAATGGAAAGTATTACTATTGAAATAGAAATGGGGAGAATGAAAAATGTAATTATCAGCTGTCTCTACAGAAAACCAGGATCCAATATTGATACATTTATCACAAATATGGAAAAATTGTTTAGCTCAACAAAACAAAAAAATATTTATATTTGTGGGGATTATAATATTGATTTATTGAATCCAAACAAGCATAAATCAACAAATGAATTTATTGAAATAATGTATAGTATGAGTCTCTTCCCAACAATAACCAAACCAACCAGAATAACATCACATTGTGCCTCCCTAATTGATAATATTTTTACAAATAATATGGAGAGTAAAGTGATAAGTGGAATATTAATGAACGATATTAGTGATCACCTGCCTGTCTTTCTAATTTATGAATGTAATTATAGAAAAAAGAGTGAGTTAAAGGAAATTAAATATAAAAGAATAAGAACTGAAGAATCTATAGCTGCTCTAAAAAATGAGCTAATGAGTTGGAATTGGACCAGTGTGTACAATGAAACAGAGGCAGATAAGGTTTATGATATAATTTTAGATACATTCAATGATCTATATGCTAAGCACTGCCCTCGTAAGCCGTATAAGACCAACAATCGTTTTGCAGGAAACCCCTGGATTACCAAGGGGCTTCAAAATGCATGTAAAAAAAAGAATAGCTTGTATAGACACTTTATAAAAATGAAAACGAAGGAGGCAGAGATTAAATATAAGAAATATAAAAATAAATTAATAACTATTATGAGACTGTGCAAGAAGGATTATTATACTAAACTACTAGATAAGAATAAAAATAATGTTAAAGGTATATGGAATATATTAAATAATATTATTAGAAATAAACAAAAAAATCTAACATATCCTGATCACTTCACAGATAAGGGAAGGCAAATTATTACAATGAAGGAGGTGGTTGATGGTTTTAATAACTTCTTTGTTGACGTTGGGCCCAATCTTGCCAAAGAAATAAAGGATACTGGAAAGACACCAGAAGTAATGGAATGGGACGAGAGAACTGCCGATTCAATGTCTTTGGGAACGGTTGATAGGATGGAAATTATTGATATAGTAAATAATAGTACCAACAAAACTTCCACTGATTGGAATGACATTGATATGTCATTGATAAAGAAAATAATTGAAAGAATTGCTGATCCACTAACTCATATGTGCAACTTGTCATTCAAAACCGGCACCTTCCCAGATAAAATGAAACTGGCTAAAGTCATTCCAATATACAAAGCCGGCAATAAACATCAATTCACAAATTATAGACCTGTTTCCCTACTACCACAGTTCTCAAAGATACTGGAGAAACTATTTGTGAAAAGACTGGATGATTTTATTGACAAACATAATTTATTAAATGATAGTCAGTACGGTTTTAGATCATCTAGATCAACATCCATGGCCCTTATGGAGCTAGTAGAAGAAATCTCACGATGCATTGATAAAAGGAAATATGCAATTGGTGTTTTTATTGACCTAAAGAAGGCTTTTGATACAATTGACCATGGGATATTGCTAAAAAAAAATGGAGTAGTATGGTGTCAGAGGGGTAGCACTCACCTGGTTACAAAGCTATATTCGTAATAGGAAGCAATTTGTCCAACTGGGTAACCATAAATCAATGTGCCTAAATACGACCTGCGGTGTTCCACAGGGGTCAGTGTTGGGACCCAAACTGTTTATTTTATATATTAATGATATTTGGAAAGTGTCAAATATTTTAAAATTGGTGGTTTTTGCAGATGACACAAATATTTTATGTTCGGGGGAAGATTTGCAGCAGCTATTATTAATGGTCAAAAGTGAATTGAAAAAAATTAAATGTTGGTTTGATGTAAACAAATTATCGTTAAACCTGAACAAAACAAAGTTTATGATATTTGGAAATCGTCAAATTAAGCAAGATGTGAGTTTGGAAATTGAAAACATAACAATTGAAAGAGTTCACGAAATTAAGTTTCTGGGGGTTTTAATTGATCATAAGCTCTGCTGGAAACCTCATATTAAATATTTGTGCTCCAAAGTATCCAGAAGCATTGGAATACTGGGAAAAACCAAACACTTTTTAGATCAGAAATCACTCAAAATTCTTTATTATGCACTTATTGATCCGTATCTGTCCTACTGTGCTGAGGTATGGGGAAATGCATACAAAAGCACTATACAAAAGATTTGCACATTACAAAAAAGGGTCATAAGGATGATTCATCATGCTGGCTACCTTGACCATACTAATTCCCTGTTTTTAAAATCTGGTATTTTAAAGTTTAAGGACCTCGTTGATTTTAAAATTGGTCAAATTATGTTTAAAGCCTTTAACAACGTGTTACCAGGCAACATTCAATTGATGTTCATGTTAAGAGAGGGAACATACAATTTAAGAGGGAATTTTAACTTTAAACAGCCAACCATCCACACAAATCTGAAAAGTATGTGCATCTCTGTTTATGGTGTGAAACTGTGGAACAAATTAGACGAGGACAAATAAATGTGCATTAACTTGGGACAATTCAAACATAAGTTCAGGCAGTCTCTCTTGGTCGGATATCGGGAACTGGACTGGTAATTTTTAATTTTTATTCTTGGCATTGTATGTTTTTTAAGTAGGGCTCTATTTTATTTTATTTCATATTAAAGATTAAATGTTTTAAATGTTAAGATTTATTATTATTATTACTTCTTTTTTTTTTTTTTCTCTCTTTCAAATTTTTTGTGTGTTATTATATGATAAGTTAAGGGGGGCTGAACTTGATAAGCCTCGCTTCTTTCAGCCCCTTCTTGAACTTGCACAACATTTCTTTCATTTTGTATTACTTGGTGTGCTGTCTGTTTTGTGCTTGTTTGAGAGAAATAAAAATTCAATTCAATTCAATTCAATGAGGCGGTAAGCAATATTAGGGTCTGCTTGTAAAATTAATCCGTGTTCAGGGGCTCCTCTGACTTCCTGTTTCTCTGCAGCTGTCTCCACAGTCAGGGCAGCGGCCAGAGCTGCTCTCTGGCAGGAGCTCTGATCAGCCGCTGGTCTCTGATCCTCAGGAGCTACTGTGCCATCAGAGACAGCGTGCTGGACAACCCGACCGTCAGAGAGAAGCTACAGCTCGTTGAGATCAATCAGAGGACGCTCACCCAGTGGTGAGTATCACACTAAACTAAGAAGCTCATTACTGTACAACAGTTACATCTTCATGGTTTTAAACCTGTATGAACTCTAGGTACAACTGGAGGAAAGGGACCCAGGAGGGTCATGCCCTCCAGGCGACTGTCCCACCCACCAGCGCTCCTCTGGTGGCACCAGAGCCCATGGCTCCACCAAGAGAGAGGCCACAAGACCTTCCCCTGGACCAGCCCCTTCCAGGCGTCTCCCAGACCACGGACCTACCAGCAGCTGCTGGCCCCAGGACAGAGGCTCCTGCCGCTCCACATCTCCCCACAGTGGAGGCCAGCGGGCCTCCTCCACCTCCTCGGCTGCCAAAGACGACGCTGTGGCAGCGGAAGCAGCTGGACAAGAGGAGGCAGGAGGCAGAGAGACAGGGAAAGGAATTCAAAATGAAGGTGACCTTCTCCTGCACCTGCAGCCTCTGCAAGCAGCCCAAAACAAAACAATTTGGTCACAGCCGCTTCTACAGCTTAAAGTCCAAGACAATGTTTCACTTTTGCCAGAGCACCTCAGATGGCAAAAGAATCGATGACTGACTGCAGTAGAAGAGGAGGGAGGAGGGGGAGAGGTGAAGTGGGAGGGGTGTGTGTGTGTGTGTGTGTGTGTGTGTGTGTGGTTAGGTGTGAAGTGAGGAGGTTTGGCCTCTCAACCTTCTCGTCAGTCACTCAGCAGGATGGACCAGCAGCAGAGCCAGGATGAAAGGTGAACAACTAAAGCCTAATTTATGCTTCTCCGTCAGGTCGACGGCGTACCTACGGCGTAGCTACGCCGTCGACGCAGACCCCTACGCCGTAGCCTGACGCGCACCTCCCAAAAATCCTAACTACGCGTCGCGTTGATGCGGACCGCAACGCTGTGATTGGTCCGCTCAGAACGTAATTTCCGGCGGTTGCTCTTTCCGGTTTGTCTTCCTACACCGCCATTTTTAAAGTTCTTGTAGACCGATAGTAACAATGGACCAAACAGAAGAACGAATCATCGAGGAGGTCAGGAAATACGACCACCTTTATAACTTTTCTTCAAGCGACTACAAGGACAGCCAAATGACATTAAATTCATGGCGAGAAATCGCGCAAAACACGGGGCTGGAGGCCGCCGAGTGCACGAAAAGGTGGAAGAACCTCCGGGACAAATATGTCCGTCTGCGAAAGAAACTCGCTACAAAAAGTGGCGACCCAGGCGGCCAAAAAGTGCCTGCCTTTTACCATTTCATGTCCTGGCTGGCACCACACGTGAAACACCGCGAAACGGATTCCAACTACGAGGCAACGGTATGTGTTTTCTGTTATTAATGCTACATCATCGGTTATGTGTGTGCTTATGTGTAACGTTAAACATTAACAACATGTAATGCTGACTACTGGTAAACAAACACAGACTAATCAAGCATCCACTCTTTCATTAAAAACAGACGTCGTGCGGTTCATCGGAGAGCGAGACGGCCGCTACATCGGCCGCTACATCGGCCTCTACATCTGCATCGCCGTCGCCCACCGAGCCCCCCCCGGTCTGTCACACCGGGTTTGCCTGCAACTCGGCCACCGGCTTCTTCCCCAGTGTCTCGGCCTAAAAGGAAGAGGGACCAGCAGGGCGACGTGCTATGGTAAGCAGATTGAAAACCTAGACGAACGGAGGATGGAGTTGCATCACAAGCTAATGCATGAGGAGGATGAGTGCTTCAGATTCGGACAAACTGTGGGCGACTTGCTTCGGAGGGTGCCAGATGACCAGAGGCCTGCTGTGATGTTTAAAGTGTACGGGCTCATCCATAAACATGGACAACGATAGAGCTTTGAACTTTGTGTATATATTTTTTTTTATTGTTTTAGTGCACTTATACATAAGAATAAAGCACACAAGTTTGTTTTCAAAAAGTTGTTTGATATTTATTTTCAACACCATGCATAACTAATTTACACAGTTTATTATCACTGATTGAGTGTGCCTCGGGACACCATCTCGTTTTGCCATGGCACGGTTCCTTGAGGTGACTGAAAGAAAGCCATCAGGTCATTCCGAACAGCCAATGCCGCTCTGGTGGAACGGGCCCTGGACATCTGTGTGGCATCCACAGATTCGACGAGGTTTGAATCATTGGCCACCACTTTTCTCCACTCGCCAGGCTGCACTGATCCAGAACAGTGTCAGTGTCAGTGTTCACAAAATGCGGTGGGATGTATCTGCTGTCTGGGGTGCTCACCTCATCTGTGTAGGTGAGGTAGTTGTGTAGGACCACACAGGCTTTGACGACATCCACAGCTTTTTCAGGCCGAAACTCTATTGGTCTCCCAAGAATTCTCCACCACGCAGCCATGATGCCAAATGTATTTTCAATTACCCGCCTGGCCCTGGAGTGGCGGTAGTTGTAGACCTGCTTGTCCATGGTCATACCTACTCCTGTATAGGAAAGCACAATATTAATGACCACACTACTATACCATGGATTTTCCCAACACTTGAGAAGCCATAATGTACTGTGTAACTTTAATGGTTGGCAACTAATCGATTAATCGTTGCAGCTCTAATAATATATATAAACATTTAGTTATTACCCATCATTTCTCTGTCTGTACAAGTACTGTGAACTATGACAAAGTCTGTCAGTGACATCCTCCAATTATTCTTTTGTCTGTTGCAGCTCTAATAATGTTATATATATATATATATATATATATATATATAGCTAGAGACAGATGTAATACATGCCTGGAAAGGGACGCATCATGTTGCAGTGCAGGGGAAAGGCAGCATCAGCAACGATGACATGAGGGATCTGGACTCCGGTCCCTGGAAGCTCAGCTGGTGGGGGCAGATTGAGTTTGTGGTCGACCAGCATCGACCCAAACCTGCTCTCTTTGAAAATGCCACCATCGCTCTCTCTTCCATATCCTCCCACGTCCACCATTGTGAAATTTTATCTGTAAAGGACATCAATGCATGTTGTTAGTGTTGTTGTTCTTTTACTGGGATTTGTACACAGGTATAACATGGACTCATAGATCAAAAATGTTTTACATTATTTAGCTCGATAGGAATTACCTGGAGTCACATGTTGCCATCAGCACAATGGAGTGAGTCCGTTTGTAGTTGAAGTAGTCGCTTCCTGCATTTGGCGGTGCTTTTACGGTAACGTGTTTACCATCGAGACTTCCAACGCAGTTTGGGAAGTTTCACGGCCGCCAGTAATCTGCTGCCATGGCTTCCCACTGTCTGGTTGAAGGGCATGCTAAAAACTCGGGCTGAAGCGCTGTCCACAATGCTTTGCAGACCTCCGACAAAATGGTGGACACAGTGCTCGACGCCAGTTTGTAGCTAGCCGCCACAGCTTGCTGGCTCCCACCCGAGGCTAAAATTCTCAGTGTCACCGCCAGTCTCTGGGCGACATCAACAGGCATGCTGTGCGTTGTCTGGTGCGTTATTAACGGCTCTATGCGGCGAAGAAGCTCGTCAAATCGGCCCGCTGACATTCGAAAGTATTGAAAGTGCATTTGTTCATCCAGGTCCCTCAGTGGGTGAACCAGTGTTGTAAATTCACCCGTTTCCAGCCTCGATTGGTTTAGTGGTCGTACAGACCACCTCCGCAAACGTCTTCTCTGTCGCCTGCGCTTCAACACTTGCAATATAAGCATTTGCTCTTCAATATTGGTGAGCTCCAACTCCATACACAGCCGCTTCAACCTGGTCGCCATTGTTTACTGTGACCGGAAGAAAAAGCAAGGGTTCAGCTATAACCCCTGAAACCACACAGCCACACAGGCACACCCCCCTGGCGGCATGGCGGTTAATTGCAGAGCAACGCGGACCCTCGACGCAGAACTTCGAATGCTCAACGACGGCGTCACGTCGACGGCGTACCTACGCCGTCGACGTGACGGAGAAGCATAAATTAGGCTTTACTTTAATTATATCTACTCCAATATAGGACTGTTGAGGAGCAGATGGTCATTTGTAGTCAAATAAATAATATTTGTATCCTTCTTATTGCTTGCAGGGCTTTGGTTGCTTTCGAGAGCGGCTCCTGCTCCTCTCCAGGACTCGGACTCGGACAAGCCGCCATCCTGCTCCCCTCCTCCTCTCCAGGACTCGGACTCGGACCAGCCGCCATCCTGCTCCCCTCCTCTTCCTCCTCTCCAGGACTTGGACTCGGACAAGCCGCCATCCTGCTCCCCTCCTCTTCCTCCTCTCCAGGACTCGGACTCCGACGCACCAGGGACCTCCAGCCAGAGCAGGTCCTGCTCCACTCCCCAGCTGGAGAGGTCTAATAAGACCTTGCGTCTCCAGAAACGCCCCCCCTCCTGTCCTCACTGTGGGGAGTCTGTGCAGACCCCTGAACACTTCCCATACAAGGGGGCTGTTTACTGTGCAGCCACAGCAGAGGATGGGGAGACTCTGGAGGACTGGCTGAAGGACAGGGGGGTGCCCAGGACCACCATTTGGCGGCTGAAGCAAAAGCTAATGCTAACTGGTACGTTGCCCCTGCCAAAGTCACGGACCTGTCCCAGGTGTGGGGAGAGGAGGACCAGAGCCACCGGACACTCGGTCCTCCGCTCAGCCAGGGAGAGCTTCTGCCAGAGCTCAGACCCACTCGGCAGAACAGTGGAGCAGTGGCTCACGGAGAAGAGGGGGGGTGGGGGGGGGGGGGGGGGGGGGTCACCAGCAGCCAGAGGAAGAGGAGGGAGATGGACAAGAGGAACGCCCAGGCCAGAGACAAGAGGGACAAATGTCACTGAGGTATATATCAGTTTATTTATATATATATATTTAAAGTGTGATGTGTGTGTGCTTTTACAAAGTGTGATCTTGTTTATATAGAGTGTGTCAATATGTGTGTAATAAATATTCGAACACTCAGAAAATCTTTTTCTCCTTCTGTTCCACATTTCAAAGACAACACCTTGATGACTCAAAAGGCTTTTATTGGAATAACTGTGGGATCTCTTTGGCTGCAGTTGAAATAAACAAGTATTATCTCAAACAAAAAGTACATTTATAGATGAATAAGTCTGTTATAAAAGTCTCAGGCTTTTAACTGTTTAACTCCAAGCTCACTGCAGCAGGTCCATCAGTCACCTGACCGGCTCGTTTCAGCACAAAGGGGGTCTCTTGGCCTGATGGCTGTCGTTGGATCGCCGAGGTGCGACAGATAGGTGGTCGTCAACACTTCTCTGATCTGATTGGCTGCCACAAGAAGAGAAGGTGAAACTTTTCCGTTCTCACAGGAACGTGCTGCAAAGACCTATGGGGGGGTGAGGATGAGGACAAAGGTCATTTTAAGTCATATTATTTGTCAAGATTTGTGTGATTAAAAGTATTTCTGGCTTATATAACAGACAGTTTTGTACAATCACCAGAATCAGAATCCGTTTATTTGCCAGGAATGTTTACTAAAACGAGGAATTTGCACAACAGTGCAATGGGTATTAAATTAAGTATAAAATAAAGTGCTCAGACAAACAGATAACGTTAATGTAAGTGTATGTTGAAGAGACATGTGTGTTTATGTTAAAGTGTATGTTAATGCATGAGTGTTTAATATGAAGTGTGCAGGGGAGTGACCGGTAAGAAAAGAGAAAAAGCCACCCGGGTTCTGTTGATGAGCCCTACTGCCGACGGGAAAAAACTGTTGGTGTGGCGTGAGGTCTTGGTCCTGATGGACCTCCTGCCAGAGGGGAGAGACTCCAACAGGTTGTGTCCAGGTGAGATCTTCTTCAATCTTTCTTGCTCCAGACTTCTGGAAGCAAACAAGTCCTGGAGGGACAGCAGATTGCAGCCAATCACCTGTCCTTGGCTGCAGCGTACCACACAGTGATGGAGGAGCAGAGTGATGGAGGAGCAGAGGATGAAGCTTGAATTCTCTTCAGCTGCCACATCCTCTGCCTCACCACCATGTGGCAGCAAAGAACACTTGGTTCTCCGCCTGTCAGTCGAGCCTGTTGCCACTCCCACCCTGGTTCTACCTGCTTGCCTCTGGTTCTACCTGCTTCGCCGGTGGCCACGCAGGGGGGCCGCCTGAAGATCCGCCCGCATCCTCTTCTGCTCCGTGAAACCATTCTTCTCTGTCTCACCTTGTCTCACCTTCTACGAGCCAATCACGCTATCCAAGCTTTTGCTGTCCAATCAGATAGCTCGTTTGTCTCACCTCCCGAACTTGTTTCACCTCCCGAACCTGTCCGGAAAGTCCCGAGTCTCCCTCAGTCTCCGCCATCTTGGATCCTCGCTCCGCGCAGCACACTTCCATCAGTCACCGGAGAAACAGAGACGTGAGACGTGAGTACAATACGAGTACATTTTATTACACTTTATCAACGTCGTGCTTATTAACTGCTGTTACATATGACCGTGTAACATATTAGTGCTCATATTAGTGCTGTTATTAGTGGCTGACAGTCCCGGAGTTACTTATAATCAGCCAGTCTGCTCTGACTGTTGGAGCTTTGTGTAGACAGTCACATGGTGGAGCTTTTTAAATATGTTAAAACTTTACTTTACTTTACTAAAAACTTATAAAGACAGTCAGTTTATTATGACTGTGTTAACCAGCTGACGTTGCTGCTGTTTAAACCTGTTTTTCACGTGTTGTTATGCTTCTGCTGCATGCTAAGCTGCTAACACACTGCTGTCTGTTCAATGCACTTTTTTTATATATATATTATTATAGTATATAGAGGTTTGTTGAGACAGTCACACAGTGGAGCTTTGTTGTTCATATGTTAAAACTTCACTTTACTTTACCTAACAGTTATAACCAGACTCTTATTCATTATGACTCTGTGTTACCGGCTAACGGTGCTGCTGTTTAAACCTGATATTCACATGTTGTTCTGCTGCTGCCTGTTCAATACACTGTTATTATATATTATATATTACATATATATTAATACATATTATAATAATATATATATTATATTATTATATTATGTGTTACCCACTGTCTATTTAATGCACTGTTATATATTGTATATTATTTATAATATGTATTATCTGTCATTATAATTATTCATGTACACCAAGAGAAATGAACCTGTTTCATACATATGAAAGTAAGTCAACAGTTCAGTAGAGTTGTAATGAAGTTGTCTGATAAAAATGTTTTATTACAAACTGATGTGAGTAAATAAAAGACTGTAACTGATTAACCAGCTGTTCTCTCTACGACTCTCTCAGCTGCCTTCTGGTGGTCCTGGTCCTGGAGGACTACATGGTCCCTGGTCCTGGAGGACTACGTGGTCCCTGGTCCTGGAGGACTCGGTGGTCTCTGGTCCTGGAGGACTCGGTGGTCCCTGGTCCTGGAGGACTCGGTGGTCCCTGGTCCTGGAGGACTCGGTGGTCTCTGGTCCTGGAGGACTACGTGGTCCCTGGTCCTGGAGGACTCGGTGGTCCCTGGTCCTGGAGGACTCGGTGGTCCCTGGTCCTGGAGGACTCGGTGGTCTCTGGTCCTGGAGGACTCGGTGGTCTCTGGTCCTGGAGGACTACGTGGTCCCTGGTCCTGGAGGACTCGGTGGTCCCTGGTCCTGGAGGACTCGGTGGTCCCTGGTCCTGGAGGACTACATGAACATCCAGGAGGCAGTGCTGGCCACGAGGCTGATGGCTCAGACGGAGATCCAGCTGTTTGAGTGAACCAGAGGACCCTGACCCAGTGGTGAGGTAAGATAAGATAACCCTTTATTAGTCCCGCAGTGGGGAAATTGCAGGATTACAGCAGCCTTGCACACAATAGAGACACATAGTAAAACAATCAAGTAATATAAATAGAATAACAATAAACAGTAGTAAAAACAGTAAGAGAAGAATACAGTAGCAATTTTAAATTAAATATACAGACGGAATAAGAGCATATAAAGTACTTAAATGTATTTATATTGCACCAGGTGAGTGCAGTTAAAGTGTCCACGGTGAATAAAGTGCCCAAGTGTCCAAAAATGATTCAGTGTTAGTGGTCTACTGAGAGCTCAGTGTGTTCGGGAAGAAAGGACTTGTGGTACCTCTCCCTCAGACACCGGGGATGAATCAGCCGGTGACTGAAGGAGCTGTGCAGCGCTGCTAGAGAGTCCTGCATGGGGTGGGAGGCGTGGTTCATCATGGATGATAGCTTAGCATCATCCTCCTGTCTCCCACCACCTCCACCAGGTGATAGCTTAGCATCATCCTCCTGTCTCCCACCACCTCCACAGTATCCAGAGGACGCCCAGCACGCTGCTGGCCTTCCTCACCAACTTGTTTAGTCTCCTCCTGTCAGCTGCCGTGATGCTGCATGAAGCTGTATGGGAGCCTAAAAACATGAAGCAACATGAAGCTGTTCTGGTGTTTTATAATCTGTTCTGTGATTTATTGTTTGATGAAAGTCTAAGAACACTCTGTTTGTCTCCAGGTTCTCTCCCTGCAGCAGCTGTTGCCGTCCAGCCTCTCCCTCCAGTCAAAGGGCTGTCCTCTGTTCAGCTGGGACAAGGACAGCCTTCCACTTTGAGGTCCCTGATGAGCAGCCAGGACCCTCATCCGGGGTCTCCCTCCTCCTCCAGGTGGGGAGCAGCCTGTCCTCTGCTGGCCTTCTTCCTCCTGCCGGTCAGCCTCCTCTTCCTGGACCACCCAGGTCCAGGTCCTACAGGAAGAGGAAGGCAGCCTCGGCCCGGCAGCAAAACCTGCAAGCAGATGACGCAGTACGTCTGCATGAACCCAGAAGACTTGACTCTGTCCACCTTCACATTCATGAGTGACTTACTGCACGTTAGTCAGTGGAACAACTGAAGAGGAGATGAGGGAAAGACACAAGGGGTTACATCATACATATATATAATAGTTATATCTTATTCCTTTGTATTTCTTTAATTATTATTATTTGGCATCATTCATGTTGAGTTTTTTTAATATAATGAATAAAAGTCTTGCAATCTGAACTTTGTTTGAAGCTTTATTATTTCTTCTAGGATTTTAAAGACAAGCTCTCCACATTATGATAGAAATGGTGACATGAGAATAACAATAAATAACTAAACATGGACCATGAAGCTCAGGATGTCCAGCTGCTGTCTGGTGACCTCATGCAGTCCAGCATCAGGGACTGGGTTATTTCTTATATGATCTTAAATACAAACTCTCCACATTATGATAGAAATGGTGACACAAGAATGGCAATAAGCTCAGGCTGTCCAGCTGTCTGATGACCTCATGTAGTCCAGTCCAGATGTGTGGTGACCTCATGTAGTCCTTTTCAGCACCAGGCATCCAGGACAGCTGTCTGATGACCTCATGTAGTCCAGTCCAGATGTGTGGTGACCTCATGTAGTCCTTTTCAGCACCAGGCATCCAGGACAGCTGTCTGATGACCTCATATAGTCATTTTCAGCACCAGGCAAAATGACTATATGAAGTCACCACACATCTGTCCTGGTGACTTCATATAGTCATTTTCAGCACCAGGCACCCAGGACAGCTGTCTGGTGACTTCATGCAAGTCCAGCATCAGGAGACCAGGACAGATGTGCAGCTTCATACAGATGTGAATGAGAATGACAATAAATAAATAACTGAACATGGACCATAAAGCTCAGGCTGTCCAGCTGCTGTCTGTCCATTTCAGCACCAGGACAGCATGTCTGGTGACCTCACATAGTCCATTTCAGCACCAGGCAACCAGGACAGCTGTCTGGTGACTTCATATAGTCCTTTTCAGCACCAGGACAGCTGTCTGGTGACTTCATATAGTCCTTTTCAGCACCAGGACAGCTGTCTGGTGACTTCATATAGTCCTTTTCAGCACCAGGACAGCTGTCTGGTGACCTCACATAGTCCTTTTCAGCACCAGGCACCCAGGACAGATGACTGGTGACTTCATGCAAGTCCAGCATCAGGACACCAGGACAGCTGTGCAGCATCTTCTTTGCCCTTGGCTGGGTTCGAACCACCAACCTTGCGGTCGGCCGCAAACCCCTATGTGCATGCGCTTATCCCCCGCAAAGCCCCCACTCCTTTCGCTGGAATCCCCCGCAGAGCCCCCCTGCTTTCACAGAGAAGATTGAACCGTATCCTTCGCGCCGGTCAGTGCTGAAAGATGTTGACTTTGAATATTGTCAGACGTTTCATTCTGCGGAGTGACAAACAAGAGGATTTTGACTGTTGGCCTGCTAGCAGCTGGTAGAAAACTCCCCGTCAGGGAATCGAACCTAGCTGAAGATTCTGTCGACGACACCACTGGACCGTGAGCTCTTCTCCCACATGAAGCATGACTTCATCATCCCGTCTCATGTTGACGTGTTCTGGTCGTGTGTGTGTTCTGGAGTTCTACTTCTCGTGACTATGACTTGATCCCAGCCGTGATGAGGCTACGTATCAGTCTTTACCTTATGCTCCTTTTCCTTTAGGTAAGAACAGATATTCATGTGACACTTTCTGCCTTCACTAACAGTAGTTTGTGTATTCAGATTCAGAACCATTTATTTGCCAGGTGTGTTTTACACATATGAAGAATTAGTCTTGGAAGGTGGTGCGTACATTAGACCAACAACAACAATCAACACAGTGCAATAGAAACATATTACATTTACAATAGAATATCAAACATAAAATAAAGTGCACAGAGAAACAGATAGCAGTACTGTAAACAAGTGTACTGTAGGTGTGAGGGTTAAAGTGACGTGTATTTAAATGTAAAGTATTGTCAAAATATAAATAACAAAGTGTGTTTCTGTTGCACTCAGGGTTCACAAGTAGATGGTAAATGAATCATAATTATGTCTATTCATTGAAACAGTGTCATATTCACTGTGCTTATTAGTTATGAAACATGAATTGATTCTTTTTTGTGATCCTTCTCTCCCTGCAGCCCCTGCTTTGCTGTCTGTAAAGAGACCAGAGACCTGAGCCGGTTCCCCAGCAGCTCCTGTGTCTGATGCCAGAAGGAGCAGCTCATCCGTCACAGTGCCTGGTATTTATTATTTTACCTGTATTTGCATCCTCAAAATATCCATATGTAGTGTCCATCAAAACGGTTCATTCTTTAAAATATTCATAGTTGTAAGTGAGATACTGGTGCTCTGTTTTCAGGAGGCAGCATCCAGCGTTCAGCTCGCTGAGTGTCACAGACATCATGTTACATTCCTGCTTCATCTCACTGTCAATAACAACAACAACATGTTCAATGTTCTCTGTAGAGTCAGAGGCCCTCCTGGTTCCTCCTGAGACGTCTGCAGAGCCGGTCAACTGAACAAAGAGATCAAAGTCAGTTTTTTAATGTTCTTCATTTGGTTGTGTACATTTTAAAAAGATGACATCAAGTTACGCACTATTGTACTGTTTGTCTATTTGTCTTTATTGTCGTCTAGCTGAGCCGTCATGTCCTCACAGCTTCCTGCTTCCACCACGTCAGCATGGAGAGGATCCTGATGAAGACAAAGCAACAACAGCATATATACATTATTATATTTGTTTACATTTAGTGTTGTGTTTGTGTGACTGTGGGCTCTGTGTTCAATATTTACTGTCATGTTGTGGTTAATAAATATATTTCATGGACTAATGTCTACAAGTCTTATTAATATGTGAACCATTAACAGTAAAGAAACATTTAATTGAAGTAATTGTAATTAACATGTTCATAAGTAGGAAAACTGTAATATAATAAGTAAATAGCCATAAATAAGTCAAGTACATATACACATATATACATATATATACATATATACACATACATATACATACATATATACACATACATACATACATATATATATACTACAATAGTGACAGTCAGTAAACTTATTACAGTACACTTTTATTAATTCATAATTAGCTCTTCATCACTGATGTGTGGTTTTGCCCAAAATGACTCAAGAATAGAACAAAACAGGAGAATATTTGAGTCTCAGATGCTGAAAACAGGGATTTTCATCCCCTCAGACAGGCTGTAATAATGCTGCAATCTCATTGGCTGTCAGTGAACACCAGCTATACACGACTTGCCCGCGCGTGACAATAGTGTATAATGTCCTGAAACTAAGAATTGTTATGTTTTACTTTGCTTAAAAAAAGACATTTATATCTACCAAGGGAGCGGGTCCTCATCCATGGAGTCCGCCATGTTGGACCGCCATGTTTCTACAGCAGCCCAGAACGGACAAACCCTCAGGAACACTGGTCCTATGGAGCCGTGCGTGTTTTTACATAAAGGGAGGGATGGATACCGAAACTCGGTATTAAACGAGCCCCGGTGGTAAATTATTAAAGGTCAGAGTGTTGATGAGCTCCGACGTTACTGGTGCTTTTTATAAATACTTTTTAATGTTTTGGTGTCATTTAATATCACGCTAAGGCCAGCATTTCCTCTGCTCTCTCTGTCGGGCTGAGCTCCTCCAACTACACAAACACACACACATAGACACAAACACACCAGTGGCGGGCCGTGGATTTTCTACCTGCACTTTCAGTGGATCAGCTGAAACCTAATTCATTTGGCTCTGTCTGCAGCCTGTCAAAGCAGTGGCAGCTTGCTATCTGCAACCTCACCACTAGATGCCGTTAAATCTCACACACTGTGCCTTAGAAATAAATTCAGCAACCACAAGGAGTGAGACAGAACACAGAGCATCAATGCATACCTGTCTGTCCTACGAACAACGAGACTTCAGAATCAGCATCAACTTCCAATTCCAAAGAGGAATTTGACTCTGGTTTTGAGTTGCTCCAAATGTTCAAACACACAGTGGCAACGAATATACAGGTAGTTAAATATATGATCTAGTTTCATGAATATCAAACTGTAAGGGCTCTTTAGGGGTTCATGCATCATCCAATCATTCAATTATTTAATTCAATCTGGAAACATAAAAATGGGTCAGAATTCCGTAGTTTTACAGGTTTTGTAGGCTTGAAGAATCCAAAAGCACAGAACTATTATTATAATTATTATACATATATATATATATATATATATATATATATATATATATATATATATATATATTCATTTTTTTCTGTTCTTTTGTTTTGTACTGTTTCTATTCTACGCTGTGCGCATAAGCTGTGTAATGGACAGTGTGCAGAGTCCTTGTTGTTTTTGAGGTTGTGCCCACAAACCTGGCTCCATCGTGGCATCTTGGGTCAAGCTGCACATGACAGGCGGACTGCAGGACCAAGAGCAGGGATGCCCCCGATCATTCCTATAAAAGTTGCTCAGTGCCGCATGAAGTTAACTATAAACTATGAGTAAAAATACCTGGATCTTCCGCCGATGTACAGCTATAGGGGCCCAGTGTAATTTTCCTTTAACCCCGCCTCACAGCCCTCGTTCTTATTCGTTCTCATTCCCATGAACATTCAGCTATTAGTGCATTTTACGACTTTTAGGACCTGATGATTCAAATAAATGCTATTCATGTGTTCATACAGGTAAGTTGTTTTACCTAAAAAATTATATATCTTCTGACTGATACGCGTGAATATGCAACACTTATGACTTTCAACCAGGAGTGTTGTTGTAATAAATACATCTGGTGATCTCTGAAGTCTGACCAGTTGATCTTCATGTCTGATAAGAAACTACACATCATGTAACCCCGCTGTCATTATATTATGACCGTATTTGAATTTACATTTAGCTGGACAGTGCAACAAAAGCTCGGATTAAAAATTATAACTTTCCTCAGCACAGCGGACTAAAGCAGAGATTTCATCAGAGCGTCCTGATCCTAATCCACACGGAGCGCACTCTCCAAAGACCTAATACACTGTGTGTGTGTGTGTGTGTGTGTGTGTGTGATATGAACTGACACTTGTCGTAGTTTCACATCATAGATTAAACCTTTTTAAACGACGGTGTGCTTGTCTAGATGGAGAGTTAAAGCTTTTATTGTAGATGTGTGTGCTGCTCTCTCTCTCTCTCTCTCTCTCTCTCTCTCTCTCTCTCTCTCTCTCTCTCTCTCTCTCTCTCTCACATCTGTAATGCACTACAGCAGCTGGCCTCCTCCCAGTGTGTCTCCTCAGTGAGTAGCCGGTCTGTTGGAGCAGCATCATCCTCTCACACACATCAACACAGCAAGCGGCTCTTTCAAAGGCTGGAGTGGATTCTTGGACGGATGCTCCTTTTGGCCACAGCCGGGAGAAGCTCCATGGAGGGTAAAGGTAACGCGCGTGGAACTGTGACATTTTCTTGAACGTGTGACATTCTCATGTATAAATACAATGATACATTGGGAAAGTATGTTTTAACAGCAGCAAATGCTCCTGAGAAGCAGCTCTTTTGAGATCTTCTCTTATGTTATATGTTTCCCTCATTTGCAAATCTTTAGACATTTACACTATCCTTTCAATACTCTCGCCTGATCAAACTTTATTTATAGTACGGTTTTACATTATGACTTAATATTATGTCAGTAATAGTGCATTATTTTGGCAAATATTATTAATTCCCCTTCTTTCTGAAATTTAAGATTATATATTATGACTAAAACTGATTATATACAACTCATTTGCAACAGCAAAATGTTTTGATAGAAACACAGTGATGATGAGGTGAGTGTTAATACCTCCGTATTTGAACGTTTTCATGGTCGTACTGAGACGTTCACAGCTCTTGGGTAAGATGAGGGAGATATTGTGTGATTTGAAGAAAAAAATCAAATAGAGATGTTGACTTTATCAATGTTCAAAACCACAATCTTTCCATCCTCTTAAATTCAAGTATGTATTGAATTGTCAGAAGATCTGAGTACTGAGGTGTGAGTCCAGACCGGGCTTTAGTAATAATAATATATCTTAAGCTGAACTTTGTATGAACTCCGTTGACTCAGACGTGTGTAGAGAGAGCAACTAGAATGAAAGCACGTACGACAGTCTCTAGATTCTACTGGATGGGCTTGAACTGGTCTTGGTCTCAGTCTGGTCTTAGTCTCCTGAGCCGGTCTGGACATCGGTGTCAACGAGCTTGTTCAAGCTGAGGTTGTTATCAGAGAAGGAGGATTGGGGATTTCCCATTAAGTATTAAATAAGTGAAATAATAGAATAGTAACCTCACCTTTGGTATCGCCATCTCCACTTTAGTTTGTCCAAGTCCAAGTGCAAAGTGAGACATTAGAACGGTCCGCAGCCTTTACATTTTTTTTTTATTTAAACTTTGTGATTCTGTTTAGTCCAGCAGAGAAGGCTTAGCAGGCCCTGACGGCCCGCCACTGTTATCTATGTTTTATATATCTATGTATATTATACCTGTTTTAATTATTCAAATAGGCCATGTGGTTGAGGAGATAATCAGAATTTAGTATGGGTATATTAACCATTCGGATTTTGGGAAAACAGGGCTTGATGCCATAAGGTTAACTATTATGAGAATACATTGTGAAACAAACAAGATGCTGTCATGTTTTCTTATATCTTAATTATGCCTTCCTGTAAACCTGTTGCAACCATGACACACTCAATGCCAAAACAACACATCTGAATGTGAAGTCATAAAATAAACTAAGAGAGAGATGTCAGCATGATGTGTTCTCGTTGATGTGTAGCTGAGAACATGTTTACAGGATATCTATCAGAAATGACACAGACTTCAGCATCTGATGCATCCGCGATGGAAAGTGAAGCTGACTTTATCATCACACAATGTTTTTAGGATCCAACTATGTTCTCCATGTTATGCTGTGCATGATTATTATTATTATGGTGAACACCTACCTGTGTGTTTTTGTTCCCACGTGCCGGTAGTAGTGAAGATATGTGAGATATATGTATATGTTTAATTCACATGCCTGATTACTTTTGTTCTTTTTTTTATGGTTTATATTCAACACTTTCATTTGTTAATATTGAAAACTGTCAGCAGATGTCACCATTTTACCATAGGAGGGGCTGTCCTTCCATTCACACTTCCTCAGAGGAAGAAGAACAACAGATAAGCATGTGAAAAGAAAATAGTCTTAAAGGTTCAATATATGAGTGTAATGGAGACTAGGGGGCCATTACCTGAAATGGTTGATTGGGATCTATATGGGGATAATTGGCAAAGAACAGGCGGGTTCACACAAACTGTAGCTCAGAGGTACAGCGGGTTGTTGTGCTATAGGTATAAGTAAAGGGTTAGTTTAGTCCTGATGGACATGGTAGCCCCTGCCATCAGTGAATGAAGGGTTATGAATTGGTGAAGGGCATGTAAAGCACTTTGAGTGGTTGGAAGACAAGCAAGTTAATTTACCAATCAATCAGTCAAAAGTAGAACATTCACTTCTGAAGTTGAGTAAAGGTGGCAGAAAATGGAAAATGGAAATACTCACGTTACACCATTAAACATAGATAGTATGTTTGACAGTGTAATTGCAAATATACCAACCCAGCCTTCATTGTGTGGGATGTGTACTGTACAGGAAATAAATATCCTTGTGATTCGTGTTCCCTGTATGATACGAGTGGGATTAGTGAAGAGAACAGATTGAGAGTGAATGATGAGGTCAAGTGTTTCAGAGTACACATGCTTTGGTTTCAAGATATTTAATCACCAACAAAGATTAAAGGTTGACCCTTGACATAGAGTATAATCTGACTATCACATGAAACACATAAAATCCTTTGTCGTTACGGTCAGATGCTGAACATTAAAGGATCAGGACAGTCGGCAAGAGAATTCAGGTCAGTGGTATTTAGTGACAATAGCAACAGCAGGTAGCTGCTTTCAGTGAGAACGCTCTGATGAAGTGACTGTACTCTACCGCTCAGCAGCAAACAGACAGTCAGAGACGAGCTGCTGGACTAGTGGAGCATTAAGCAGCCGAAGAGACAGATATTCCCCTCAGGAGATGGTGGAGACCAAAACCATAGCTAAAAGACAGTGAATATTGCACTTCAGGTGATCACATGTTTACCCCAAATAAATAGTAATGCAGCTTTAACTCACTGAATCCTGCATGTTTACACTTGGTTTTCAGTGCCTTTATTTAAAAACGTTTGGCATTGTGACTACCTGATGTATGTGATGTTCAGGATTAGCTTTACTGGCAACATGAGAGCAGCAGAGACAAGCTGTAAACACAACTTTGACATATTATTACTGTAAAAAGTTGATATGGTGAGCACAGTAGCAACCATCTATCAGTCAGAGCAACATTAGCATTCAATTGGACTTGTGTTTGTGTCCGCTTGATGAAGTCCAATATTCTTTTAGCTCGGTTTTTGGTCTCCACCAACTACTAAAAATATATGTATTTAACTGCTAAATGCTTCACTATGTTTGCCAGCTAATCTTGAACTGTTTCTGTCTATAGTTTGCTGATAAGCAGGTAGAGAACACTGTGTTGATCAAAACGTTTTTACTGAAAATAGATGCTGGAAAGTTGCTGAGAGATTGAACCAAGACAGTAAAGTGGCTGTAAAACCAAAACAATGATCTTAAAGAGGCTGAAATGCTCTGTGGCGCTGGGGGGAACTGCACAGTTAGGTGGAACATCATTGTGGGTCCTTCACTACAAGCAACACCTTTTACATATGTAGTAGTCCTGTGATCCATTTAAAAAAATAAAAAGATAGATTAGGATAAATGCCAAACATGTGCATTCAAGCACAATTCAATTTGATGACATACTTGCATTTTAATATTGACAGCCTACTTTATATATGTATATAGCTATATGTATCTTTATATATATATATATATATATATATATATATATATATATATATATATATATTATTTATCCTTATATACAACTCTTATATAGTGTATGTAAGTGAGTTTTCTACATGTTTAGGATCATTGTCCTGATGCATTGCCCTAAAATTGGGGGAATATCCATAAGCTTATCGTGCTGTACACTTAAGTAGCACCCAGTTAGGTGATTATATATTGCTGGCTGTATTCTCCAACACTCTTCTAACCTTAACTTTAAAGGGGAACTTAATTTTTCAACCTATCCCATGTTTTTGTGTCTAAGTGACTAACGGTGACAAAAGGTTTTTAAATGGTTCCAGTATAGAGGGAGAATGCTGTAACCTGCAGCTGCTAAAGAACCTGCAAGGGCAATTGTGAAGCATCAGCGTAACGTTACGTCCGCTCAAAGTTCTGGTTTTTGCCACCGTCAGGCTCAGATTGTTATTATAAGTGTCTCACAACATTGTGAATAGAAACCCCACTGAGAAATACAACCTTTTTCCTTACCTTCCTCTGTGGTGCGCATGGCACCCTCAGGAGCACCCGTCTCCTGAGCTGTGCAGTCCTGTTGGTTCAGCCTGTTTCATTAACTGTTTAATTTTTTTTCTTCTTTTGTGACAACAGGAAGTGCCAGATCTATTCTGCCTGAGCACTGCGGGACTGACGTCGCTCATCTGAAGGTGGGTAGGAACAGGAAAACATGACTGATAATGTCCGAGTAACAGTAGTGATGTTTTTTTTTTCTGATTCAACTAAAATGAATACTTGAATGATTGTGTGACATACATGTATCTATTGTAAGGTACTGTATCTGTTTATGCATTGACATGTCTGTATTCCCACGTGCATGAATGTGTGTTTGTGTGTGTGTGATGAGTGAGCAGGCAGCGGTCCATGCAGCCCCACTGTCATGCCAAGGCCCGGGTCACCTGACGGCCTTGCACCGAGCTGCCATGGTGGGGAACAGTGACACCGTGGCAGCTCTGATCCAGGGAGGCTGTGCTGTGGACCTGCAGGGCAGAGTGAGTGGTGGACACGCCGCCGCACATGTCAGACGTGGTTCACACACCTGCATGAATGTTCATTGATACGTTCTCAATGTGCGTGGTTGATGAAATGGTAATGGTTTGTGATGGAACACTGTGTCCCCTGTGTGTTTGAGGACGGCAACACTGCGCTGCACGAGGTGGCTTGGCACGGATTCTCTCACTGTGTCAAACTGCTGGTCAACTCCGGAGCTGATGTACACATCAGGAACAAGGTAGGAAACCAAAGATACAAGTATGAATCTGAAAATGAGCCTGATATGCCCCCTTTAAAGTGCATATTCTATAAATGCTTGCATCAGAATTGTACTGACAAGCACGGCTCTGTGGACCCAAAAGGCCTGCCAGATACCCAGTCCCATGATGTGGACTGTCTTGTCAAACTCTGAGACAGCATCAGCATCGCAGAGTTGTGGTGTAACACACGATCCTTCCTAACAATCCCCACAATGTTTACTCGGTAGTAACTGTCGCATGTTGCCTCAGGCGGGAAACACAGCCCTCCACCTGGCCTGTCAGAACGCACATGCTCAGACTGCTCGCCTCCTGCTGCTGGGAGGATCCACACCAGACACCAAGAACAATGTGAGTCCTCAGGCATCCCACAATGCACTGTGCTCTCCTCAGAGATTAAAGAAGTAGGAGACCCTTCACTTTGACAACGCTCTCGGTGCATCACTGATGATGGTGTCGTGATAAACTGAAGTAAAATCACTGAGAGCTGTGTTTCGGTTCCAGATGGGTGACAGCTGTTTGCATGTGGCTGCTCGCTACAACAACCTGACCCTGGTAAAGATCCTGCAGGGTTCTCTGTGCTCCGTGACGGAGAGGAACCAGGTACAATATGTCAGTGTTATCACAATTATAATGCAACACATCTTTTAGCCCGTGCGACTGAAACTATTGAGAAAATCTTTCCCACTTTTGCAACGCCAGAGAAACTCATCCATGTCAGTGAAACCACATGAGATTCCATGTTTGGTTTTGCCTGTGATTGTTAAAGGCATAGATACCATTATGTTTTATACAGGACACATAAGGTACCACTTCATTTCAATTTCCTATGAAAATGTGTTCATTTGGTTGTAATTATAGAGAAAAGAGAGACAAAGTTCTGAGACAGTTATTTGAAAACTAGTGGGACAAAATTCAGATCTTTTTCTTCAGTGAAAGTATCAATACTCAAAATACTCCGTACAGAAGAACAGAAGTATTACCAGACAATTTTAACAAAAGTCAAATCAGAGTGTTTTAAGAGATGATTCCATGTTTTAAGAAATACATACTTCTATGAATGTAGTGCACTGAAAAGTACTTTATTTCCGTCTGAAACCTCGTGGAGCAGACGTACAAGAGTTGTACAAGGTGTCTGGAGTAAATGTATATTTACTTTTCACTACTGTATTTAGATTTGAGCTTGGCTAGCTATCCTTGTAAGAACTCCCCCAAACCCAAATAAATATTAACCCATTGTTGATTTATTATAGGAAACTTGTTATTAGTTTCATTATCATTTATTAATTGTTGACTTGTATGCTTGCTTCTCGACAAATTACACATTGTTACCTACTGTGAACAAACACACATCATATACTACACTGTGAAGGCCTGTGTGTGTGTGTGCCCCCAGGCCGGAGACACAGCGCTCCATGTGGCCGCGGCTCTGAACCACAAGAAGACCGTTCGGCTTTTATTGGAGGCGGGGACTGATGGGACCATCAGAAACAATGCAAGTTCCATCTACCAGCTGAATGCAACACATTCACAATGTTCCTGATATCACAAGATATCTATTTGTTTATGTTCTCTTCCAGGCAGGTAAAACCGCCCTTGACAAGGCCAGAGATAACAACCACAAAGACATGGCCCATCTCCTGGCCAGAGCTCCACAGGTTTGTATAAACTGAACTGAGATTTGATGACTTCATATTCTTGTGTCCAATAGATACATTTACTTTAAAACCAAACATCAGGGTGTTCAGTCTCAAGAATGTCAACTGTAGACATGTTTTACTTACTTTTACTATATAACTATCACAGTTTTAACCTTTTTTACCACAGCCAATTTAATGGCGAAATTGCGAATGGTTTTCATTCAACTAAATACTGACTCCTCAACCCCAAGATTTATTTGAACAATTTAAAAAGCTATAATATACAGAAAACCCTTGTGAAAATAGATAACGTTAATATATGTGTTAGTGGTATATTAGTTTATGATAGTACACAGAAAAGAAAAATTTAAAGTTGTTTTTTCTTATCGTAACTATATCAAATAGCAATAGCAAACATATTTTCTAAGTGTATTGTCACAGTTGCAATACATACTCAAATGTAGCCAATAACGTAACCATAGCAGGCTGTACTTGTCCTCAGGTACATCGCTTCATGCGAGGAAGAACAATAAGGAAACAAAGAGAAAGACTGACAGCTGAGTGCAGGACCCAGTCGGTCACCAGAGTAGAATCTCTTCCAAACAAAGTAAGAAAATATCATTCAAACACATTCTCTATTGTCAGGCCTGGACTAAAAATGAGGACCCAGATGCAGAGGATATACGTACAAGCGCACTTTGTTTTCTGATCCTCTTTGAAGAGTGAAAAAAAAAACATTGGGCTATGAAAAAAAAAAAAATACTCTTACTAAGTCCTGGCATAAATTGCTCGCGGACGATAACCCTCCTAATGAGAAAATACTCCAATAACGGGAGGGACACAACCACTAGAAACAAGGAAAATCCTAAAACATAAATCGAAGCTAGACTAGAAAACTTTAACAAACGCAAAATCACTCTCAAAGGAGGAAACAGAAAACAACGTACGTGGCGAAGCGCAAAAAACTTTTGGAAAATTCAACTAGGACTGTGGATACGGGCTTAGGTGCACGGACAAGGACGAAACACTTTGGCACAAGACAAAGGGGAGACGCAGACTATAAGCACATGAGGGTAATGGGGAACAGGTGGAAACAATCAGACGGTGACACATGAGGAAGGGCAAGTGACCTGAAACAAGAGGAGTTAGGCTTCAAAATAAAACAGGAAGTTACGAGACCAAACCCCAAGACAAGACAAACCTCACCGCGGTGTGACAGTACCCCCCTCTAGGGCAGACTCCTGACGGCCCAGGCTGGTCAGGGTGGTCCCTGTGGAAGTCTGTGATGTGTGGGGTCGACAACGTAGCGAGACGGGACCCACTGCCTCTCCTCAGGACCATATCCTACCCAGTCCACCAAATACTGTTTACCTCGGCCCCGGTTGCGAACCGCCAGCAACTGCTTGACCTTGTACACCGGACCGCCTTCTATCACTTCTGGGCGGGGCGGCGGCGGGGCGGCGGCGGGGCGGCGGCGGGGCAGCGGCTGGGACCATCGGACTCTCCTTGGCGGGCTTGACCCGGCTTACGTGGAAGGTGGGGTGAACACGGAGGGATCGGGGCAGGGGAAGGCGAACTGCTGCAGGGCCAATGAGCTTGGTGATGGGAAACGGACCCACGAACCGCGGTGCCAGCTTTTTGGAAGGGACTTTAAGGTGTAGATCCCTGGCGGAGAGCCACACTCTGTCCTGGCGGGTCGTCTCTTGCGGTCCGCAGTTTTCTTGACTTGGTCCCCTTGGCGAATCAATACCTGCGTGGCGGCTGCCCAGATGCGGTGGCAGCGGTGAACCATGGCATGGGCGGAGGGTACAGACACCTCCGGCTCGTTGTCTGCGAAAACAGGGGGCTGGCAACCAAACACACACTTGAACGGCGACATACCTGTGGCCGAGGTGGGCAGTAGGTTGTGGGCATACTCGACCCAGACCAGGTGTTTGCTCCATGTCGAGGGATTCTGAGATACCAGACACCGGAGGCCAGTTTCCAGTTGCTGGTTAAGACGTTCGGTCTGGCCGTTGGCCTCTGGGTGATAACCCGAGGTCAGGCTGGCCTTAGCTCCGATGAGCCGGAAGAACTCCTTCCAGGCCCGGGAAACGAACTGGGGACCCCGGTCTGAGACAATGTCTTTGGGAAATCCGTGAACCTTAAAAATATTGATCATGATCTCCGCCGTTTCTTTGGCGGAGGGCAGAGCGATGAATCTAGCCATCTTGGAAAATCTGTCCACCACTGTGAGGACAGTGGTGTTACCTTGAGAGACCGGAAGCCCCGTGACGTAGTCCACTGAGATGTCGGACCACGGTCTGGAGGGGATGGGAAGTGGCTGCAAGAGACCCATGCGTGACCCGGAGGACGTCTTGTTTCGAGCGCAGACCGAACATGCCTCTACGTACTCCCGGACCTCCGGCTCCATGGAGGGCCACCAGAACCTCCGGGAGATGCGAACATCGTTCTTCGAACTCCCGGATGGCAGGAAAGCAGTGAGGTGGGGGCGCAAATCAACCGGGACAAACGATTCTCTGGGCACCCTCTAGGTGACAGAGCCTCACCATTAGCCTGGTTAACCTCATTTTCTATCTGCCAAGTCAGTGCTCCAACCACACAGGTACGTGGGAGGATCGTTTCTGGGTCCTTGGCAACAGGCTCGGGGTCGAAGAGACGAGACAGGGCGTCTGGCTTGACGTTTCGGGACCCCCCAGCCTGTATGAGAGAAAAGGAGAATCGGTTAAAAAATAAATAGCGCCCACCTGGCCTGGCGAGAATTGAGTCTTTTGGCTTTCTTGATGTATTCTAGATTCTTATAATCAGTCCAGACAATGAATGGATGGTCAGCCCCCTCGAGCCAGTGCCTCCACTCCTCCAGTGAGAGTTTGACCGCAACTCCCGGTTACCAACGTCGTAGTTCCGCTCCGCCTTGGATAGCATCCACAAGGATGCACCTTACCATCCTGCTCTGACCGCTGGGAGAGGATGGCCCCGACCCCTTCGTTGGAGGCGTCCACCTCTACCACGAACTGTCATCGAGGGTCTGGCAGGGTGAGGATGGGGCCGAGGTAAAGCGGTGCTTGAGGATACGAAAAGCAGCATCAGCTTCTGGAAACCAGTGGAACTGCACCCGTGTGGAGGTAAGAGCATGGAGAGGAGCAGCTATTGCGCTAAAGCCTCTGATGAACGCCTGTAAAAGTTAGCAAACCCAAGGAACTGCTGAACCTTTTTGCGGCTATCAGGTGTAGGCCAATCGACCACAGCGCTAATTTTAGCCGGGTCCATCTGCACTCTTCCAGGGGCTACGATGAAGCCCAGGAAGGAGACAGTGTCGGCATGGAATTCACTCTTTTCTGCTTTGACATAGAGTTTATTTTCTAGCAGTCTTTTCAATACCTGAGTTACATGGTCTTGGTGTGTATTCAGGTCAGGGGAATAGATAAGTATGTCATCCAGATAACCATACACAAAATGGTCAGGAAAGTCTCTTAGCACATCATTTATCATGGCCTGGAACACGGCAGGAGCATTTGTGAGGCCAAAAGGCATGACTTTGTACTCAGTGCCTACTAGGTGTATTAAACCCGGTCTTCCACTAGTCACCTTCTCTTATCCGCACCAAGTGATGGGCGTTGCGAAGATCCAACTTGGTGAAGATCTTGGCCTGTTGGAGCTGGTCAAACACAGATGACATAAGAGGAAGTGGGTAGCGGTTCTTTATGGTTATGTCATTGAGTGGGCTGTAGTCAATGCAAGGTCTTAGGGAGCCATCCTTCTTGCCCACAAAGAAGAAACCGGCTCCAGCTGGCGATGACGAGGGGCGAATCAGCCCCGCTTTCAGGGAGGTTTCAATGTACTCCCGCATGGCCCCCCTCTCTGGCCCAGAAACCGCGTACAGGCGGCTTTTGGGAATGGTTGAGCCTGGAATCAGCTCAATGGCACAATCATAGGGTCGGTGTGGAGGGAGTGATAGGGCTTTGGCTTTGTTAAAAACCTCTTTGAGGTGGTGGCAGCAGGAAGGCACGGAGCTCAGGTCCGGGTACTTGGGATCTGCAGCGGGATTAACAGAGATCAAATTAATGCCTGTGACTTCCTTCTCCCGCCCGGAGCGGATCAGACAGTCGCTCACACAGTCCCTTCCCCAGCCCAGGATCTCTCCTGTTCTCCAATTTATATGAAGATTGTGACGAGATAACCATGGCTGTCCCAAAATTAGAGTCTGTGAAGGTGACTTGAATACATAGAAACAAATGTTCTCCTGGTGATTGTTAATGCACAGTTTGAGAGGTGCTGTGATATGTGTGATTGTGAAAAGTTCCTGTCCATTAAGGGCGTTAGCTCTGATGGGCTTAGTTAAAAGTTCCGTGTTAAGGCCCAGCTGTTCTGCTAGTTCCCAGTCCATCAAGCTTTCGTCAGCCCCCGAGTCTATGAGCGCCTTGAGTTCAGTGGTGGTGTGGTGCATTACCTGAACTGTCGTGAGAGTACGTGAGGTGATGCCTGAAGCGTTGAATTCACGCACCACGGCCCTCTTGGCAGTGCAGTTGGCGACGAGATGACCGGGTTCACCGCAGTAAAAGCAGCGACTCCTGTAGACGTCTGTCGCTCCTCGGGTGTTAGTCGGGCTCTCCCTAGCTGCATGGGCTCTCCCTCTGGAGGGGGACAACGACGCTGCTCTGGGGGTGATCGACGGGTGGTCGCCCATCCTGGTGCTTGAGTGTGTAGGGGTCTCTCCATCGTTGTGGGTCTCGTGAGGCGTTGGTGCCTGAGTTGGCGGGTTCGGTTGTCCGTCCGGATTGCGAGTGCGATGAGTGAGTCGAGATCTGTGGGTAGGTCCAAGGGGACTAGAAGGTCTTGGATAGGAGCTGCCAGCCCCTTCAGAAACACGTCGTACAAGGCCGTAGTATTCCAGCCACTCTCCGCTGACAAAGAGCGGAAACGGATGGCGTAGTCACATACGGAGTCCCTGTTTCAACCCGCTCAGCTCCCGAGCCTTTTCCCGGTCGGTCGTTACCGGGTCGAAAGTTTTCTGCAGCGCAGTTTCAAACTCTGCGAGGGATCTGCAATCTGGCGAATCCCGGGCCCACTCTGCCGAGGCCCATGCTTTGGCCCTTCCGGTAAGGTGGGAAATCATAAATGCAATCTTGGATCGGTCAGTGGGAAAAGCATGGAGGTTTAGTTCATATTGTATGGAGCAGTCTATGAGGAATGTTTTACATAACCCTAGTTCTCCAGAGAATCGCGCTGGTGGGGCTAACTTACATCCTGCCCCGACGACCGGCACAGTCAGGACGGGCCTCACGGGTGTATCAGCCACTACTACCGGAGGCTCGTGTGCTGTAGCCGTCTGCACCAGATGTTCGAGCAGGCCCTGAAGTTGTGACGAGAGAAGCCCCATCCGAGACGCCATGGCGGTCTGGAATTCCTCCTGACGGGAGAGCCGGTCTTCTTGGGTTTGCAGGGCTGCCGTGAGCTATTCTATCCCTGCTGGGTCCATACTGGCCAAAGTGTAATGTCAGGCCTGGACTAAAATGAGGACCCAGATACAGAGGATATACGTACAAGCGCACTTTATTGTTTTCTGATCCTCTTTGAAGAGTGAAAAAAATCATTGGGCTATGAAAAAAATACTCCAATAACGGGAGGGACACAAAACCACTAGAAACAAGAAAAATCCTAAAACATAAAATGCTCCCAAAGGAGGGAAGAAAAACAGACTGCAGAAACACAAATCAAAGCTAGACTAGAAAACTTTAACAAACACAAAATCACTCTCAAAGGAGGAAACAGAAAACAACTTAGGTGGCGAAGCGCAAAAAACTTTTGGAAAATTCAACTAGGACTGTGGATACGGGCTTAGGCGCACGGACAAGGACGAAACACTTTGGCACAAGTCAAAGGGGAGACGCAGACTATAAGCACATGAGGGTAATGGGGAACAGGCGGAAACAATCAGACGGTGACACATGAGGAAGGGCAAGTGACCTGAAACAAGAGGAGAGTTAGGCTTAAAAATAAAACAGGACGTTACGAGACCAAACCCCAAGACAAGACAAACCTCACTCTATACCTTGAGGAAGTCTCTTGAACTATTGGGATAAGTTCTACAATGTGTTAGTCACATTAAATGAATTCCTTAGATTACAAAACGATACGTAGCATTTGATGTCATCGTTTCATTGACTGCAGTTTTCAATATGCTTTTGAGTTGAACTTCACCACGTACCTGGATCTGGTCTGTTTGCCCTGAGCAGGACAGCAGTTCTGTGGTGGAGGAGGACACGCCCAGCAGTGAGCAGATGGAGAGCAGAACCGCCCCCAAGGTGGGTCATCGTCACCACCAGCAGCAGCAGCAGCAGCAGAAGCAGCAGCAGTATTGCAACAAGAGCCCATACAGCCGCCGAAAGAAGAGCAGGGTCAAGGAGCAGGTGGGTCAACAACGGACACGTCTGGCTTGTCCTGCTCATCAAGTCCACGGAGTCTTCATGTGTCATGGGGTTCACAGATGAAGAGAGTCAGATTTTACGGTTGCATGTCCTGTGCTCATCTTCACTTTTGTGCGTAGCTTCTCATGGCGTTTTTAGTAAGTAGTCTTAGTTTAACACTCCTGCGAGAGTGCAGAATGTTTATGTTTGGTGGTATACACGTCTCTTTAAACTCAACGGATAACAGTTAAAGCTCTGAGACATGCATTCTTCTGAAGTACAGCCACTGTTTCAAAAGGCCCAACACACACCAAAAGCGTCGTCGATCTGCTTTGACGCAATCATTCATTAATAATACTACTACTACTGTCAATTTCACTGGTTGATATGACATTCGGGCCGGCGGCAGGTCACATCAGCTGTTGGCTGGTTTGTAGGCTCTATGCAGGACGGTGTCACAACCAGGCGGCAACCTCCAGTTCTGACCACTGCGGAAGTACCTTAAATTTGCGTTATCTCTAATGTCCACCAGGGGGCGACTCCTCTGGTTGTATAGAAGTCTATGAGAAAGTGACTCTACTTCTTTATTCCCTCAGTAAACATTGTAAACATGAGTTTATGTCTCAATCTCTAGTTTCAAGTCTTCTTCAATACAGCATGATGTTCATTTAGTAAATTATGGTCATATAGAGTCAAACAGACCATAAAGTAGGGGATGCTTTAAGGCGGGGCTACAAGGTGATTGACAGGTTGCTACCAGAGCCGTCTCTATGTCACTCCTCGTCAGTCCAGATATGGTCACTTCCTGTTCACTGGTTGCTCAAAGCCAAGATGACGACGGCCAAATCGCCGAACTTCAAGGCTTCAAAACATCAGTCCACAAACCAACGGGTAATGTCACCATGACTACGCCCACTTCTTATATACAGTCTTTTGTCTCCAGAAGAGGGACTGGCCTTCCATCTATCGGCTCATGTGACGCAAATTTCACATCATTAAGTCAAACTTTCATTCATATCACATCAATAATAAAAAAAGAAAAGGTGTCAAGTGGTACCTGTAATATACAAAAAGTTTGCCTCAATAGCTTTTCTTCAAATACTGCTGTTTTTTTTGGTGTTGGCATTTTAAATTTGATGGCTGCAGTTCACCATAAGAGCATCAAACAAGGCTTGTTGTGTATCGCTTTCAGTGCGTTTGGGCCTTTTACTATTTACGAGCTAATTTCTTGGTGGTGATTTTTGAGAATCACTGCTTCCTCATTGCAAAACTTGTCATAATGTTTCATATGAAAACAAATGTGAGCGGTCTTTTAACAGAGCTAATGACCACAGTTGGCAATCTGTAACAGTCTGTTCACATTCACTTTGCAGGCTCTGAATGAAAATGATAAAAGAAAAGGCGAAAAAGACTTCCACCTTAAGAAGAATCTGCTCTGGGAAGACGGTGAAGACTTTGTTCAGAATGGAAAAACCTATCAGCTTTACACACTGTACCGCGACAAGGAGGGCAACATTAGACAGGTTACTGATGATTAAAACATTGTTGTGATTATGATTTGAGCTTATATCAGAAGGATGTTGAGTTATGTTGGGCACGGCTGCTCTAGAAAATGAAAAAATTAATCCTCTCTGTGACTTGTGACCATTCTCCACAGGCACCGGCCAACGGATGCCTCTGTAAGCCCCTCCTCAAGAAGCTGGAGGGCCAGCTGAAGGTCACGCAGGAGGAGATGAGGCTGCACATCCTGAATGTGCAGGAGCAGGTCAACAGCAGACTGGGCCGAATGGACCACAGGAACAGACAGCAGGTCTGCTTCCACTGCCGCTGCTTACGGATCGGGGACGTCACACCTTCATCGGTGTCTTAACTGATGCTTCAGCTCATTTGGGTTTTTTAAAGTTTAAAAACATTATCAGTTTTTTTTTCAAAAATAACTGACGCTTAACCTTTTTGATAATTTGACTAGTCAAATGATACATACAAAGATTACAGGTATCTCTCAGCAAAAACTATTTTTATTTCAATTGAAATTGGACAAATGTCATACCAGAAAGATCCAAAATTGTTCCATAATTGCTTGGTTCCCTTATTTCTCTTCACTTTGGCTTGGGCAGATTAAAGCATTGGACATCCTGAATCAGGAAAGAGCCGCAGCAGAGAGGAATTTCATGGTTTACAAGATGAAGCAGAGAGCTGCCCAGGAGAGAGAGGAAGCCCAGCTGACACAGGTATCACATGACGTTGGATGTCTTTCCATGCAGGGGACCATCGTATTTCATGTTTGCACGTGTGACTTCAGAACTGATCGTGAGATCGAAGGTCTATGTGGACAACTTGCTGGTCCTTGAATTCAGAATTGTCAGGTTCAATTCAGAGATCAGAAGATATGTCCCATCATGGTCGGCACCCCAAAGGAGACCGATCTGGAAATAACTAATAAATTAAGTAATTTAAATTTTATCGCACAATTCCAAGAATATAGTTTCAAGAAAAGAAGTCTTTTAAAATATTTTTTACACATGTTTTTACAACCCCAATGGCAGTGAGAAATACCAGCTGTTACAAACTTTTTCTGTCATGCCCCACTTTGGAGGAAGAAAAATGTTCATGCCCCACCGCCCCAACAAAAAGCGTAACCCGTTAACGGCGTAACTAAACATTTCCATGAAAGTAAAGCCATTTTGCCATGTATTTATTAATGACGCTTTATGTCTGTGTACTTTGTACTTTTGTACTATGTAAAGTTATCATGTTCATGGAGAGTGTTTGTCCTGAAACCACAAGGTAGCGGTTCATCCTGTTCTCCATAGTTTCATGTTGAAGTGTCCTTGAGCAAGACCCTGAAGCCCCAGAGCTTCACAGCAATTACTAAGGATGGGTAAAATGCAGAGAATAATTTCCCCACGGTGGGATTAATAAAGGATTATAAAAAGTAAAAGAATTATAAAAAAGATTATACATATTCACCTGGTTCTCAAACGCCCACAGTTTGAGAACCACTGCCTAACTGGAGGAAGGTTTGATGGATCTGCAGCTTGTTCCTCGTCCCCAGCAGGCAGCGGTGAGCCGTGAACTGAAGAGGTGGTACGTGTCCCAGTTGAAGGACAGAGACGTCCACATCCCGGCCAAAGCCCGCTACTACAAACTCCTCCCCTCACAGTCTGTGGACCAGTCCGTGGCAGAGGCCGACCTGGAGTCCCTCCCACTGCTCTCCGTGGTGTCCGGAGACAGCAGCACCTCACTGGCTACCTACGTCAACGTCCTACCATGCAAATCCACCCACAGTCTGGGGGGCCCGGAGCAGGAGCAGATGGGGGGCCGGACATACTTTGAAATGAAAGTGGACAGGTCACCAGGTTTGTAAGCGTGTAGTGGTAGGAATCTAAAATTGTATTTACTTATATAAATTCAAGTCACTGTGAGGATTATTTAACTGGTTCTGAACCAGTCTGTGTAGTCCTGGTCCTCTATAGACCTCCGTCAGTGAACAGAACATCACCGGATTGGATTCTGGTGAAACCGGATGACATCATGCAGGTTCACCCGAACCTCCTTCAGCTCAGACTCCAGCAGAGCTTCTCTGCTTCACAGAGACCACCGAAATCTACACAGAATTGAAGTTGCTTTAAGAGGGATTGCATCTTCGTTGGGGGCGACTACGGCTCAGTGGTGAGCAGGGTCGTCCTGCAATCAGTGGATCGGCGGCTCAATCCCCAGCTCCGCTTGCCCATGTCGATGTGTCCTTGGGCAAGACACTTCATCCCAAATGTCTCCCTAGCTGTGCCTACGGTGTATGAATGTGTGTATGAATGTTAATTAGTCCTGATGGGCAGGTGGCACCTTAGCCCCTCCTATCAGTGTATGAATGGGTGAATGATGACGTAGATGTAGTGTGAAAGTGCTTTGAGTGGTCGGAAGACTAGAAAAGCGCTGTAGAGGTCCATTTATCTTTGTCAAAATCAACTGACATATCTCAGCTACTGAATGAAGGTGTGTCCTTTGTATCTCGTGGTCATTTGCTTTGGAGATATACTCACTTTGCCTTTTGAACAGACTCAAAGCTCAGATTAATGTTGCTTAATATGGATGATTTGTTTTTCCTCCAACTCTCCACCTGTCTTCAGACGACTATGAGAACACAACCCTGTTTCCTATGCCTGCCAACCACACCTCTGTGGACCCCCTCTGGCAGCCTCCGGGAGTGCAGGACAGTTCCGTTGGAGCAGTGATGCCCCAGTGTGCGGCGGGCTTCTCAAGCAGCAGCAGCAGCAGCCAGTGCAGCATCAGCGCCCAGGGACCCAGACTGATACAACACCAGAAACAACACTGTGACAGGCCAGACAGGAAACACTTTGGAGAGCTGATGAGTGCATGCAGGCGTGTCGGGATTCACACTGAGGGCACCAGAACACTGGAGTTCTTCATTGACCGTCCCGCTGAGCCCACGTTCAGCCAGGAGAGGAACAATCAGCACGCCATGGAGGTGAGTGGACTGGTGGGTGGGATGAGGAACTGCCCACTGGTAGGGTTGGACTGGACCTGTCAATCAAGCGAACGTATTACAAACCGTGCTTTTCCTGAACCTGCCAACCACAGTAATAATAAAGTTGTGCTCACCATTAAGCAGCTGGAGATGTCTCTAAAAACAACAAGAAACACCAATGAGAGATTATCAGGAACATTGCAGGTGTGTTCACTTTCAGTTAGATCTCAATCCTGCGATTTAGATAACCTGGATTAGGTGTGGACTTCTTTACTATCGCACAATCACGTTTCTTAACTTTATATACTTTGTTTTAGTGATTTCAGCAAAGAACTTTGTGAATGCATTTTTCTTAGCTGATACACATGATGACAAGACACTGGGATATTTCATTTTGGAAAGAGAGTAGTTCAAGATCAATCTCATGCTGTATGGCCTCCCAATCTTGATGCTAAACTAAACTAATTACCTCCTGACTCCAGCTCTGCACTGAGCTTCAGCATACAGACTGGGAGCAGGGGGAAACAATGAAACTCTCCAAAATGGAAAAGAATAATTTACCAACATCTCTAAAGCTCCAACCTGCATGTCATTTAGAGTCTCAGGGGGATGAAGCCATCCCAGCAGACATCAGAGGGCTGAAATAGAGAAGGACAATCATCAAGGACACCTGCAGGTCAACCTGACCTGGACTGTGGAGAAATACCTCAATAATGTTCAATATTCCAAATTGTGGCTTCAGGGGCAGTTATCTCTTGCAATAGCAAAGGTTGCCCGATCAGTGAGCTCTGTGGTCTTTGCACCATAGACTGCATGACACCCACAGGTTTCTCTAAACTCATTTTGTGAGCCGTAAAGGTGTTGGTAGGTGTATTTTATTTACTTTGGAAATACCTAGACTAGGCGTTTCCCCCTGCTTTGAGACTTTATGCTAAAAAAAGACCAATCTGATTTCAAGCTGATCTGAAAAATGTGTGTGTTGTGGCCCTCCTGTCAGGTGACTCAGCATTTCTTTGACAAGGTGTCGACTCAGTTGGAGCGTTGGTACGACAGGAAGATTGCGGAGGTGGAGCAGCAGACGGAGCGCCGAGCCCAGCAGGACAAGAAGGAGCTGCTGCAGCAAATAGGCTCGCTGGAGGAGGAGCTTCACAAGCTGAAGACCAATGAGGACGCAGAAAGCTGACAGTGACTGATGTTGAAAATAAGAAAAAAGTTTGAATGTTTGAAAATGACAACGTAGTAAACAAATGGAGAGGAGACAGGTCCCCCAGTATTGGACCCCTCCACTTTTTACAGTCCGAAAACTAAAGCTATGTTTTAAGACATTCTTTTCAAAAAACTATATGGCTGATGTATTCAGAAACAATTTGTATTAACGTGTGTATGCATAGTGAAATCCTGCTGTGAATATTGATAACATAGTGCTGTATGTGTCTAAACTACTTGACTACCTGCACATGCATGTGTTATTTGTTTTTGATTTGTATGTTTATATTTGTTACCTCTGTCACCCAATTAATTTACTGACAGACAGTGAAGGTCTCCATTTAATCATTGTGATTCCTTTTGTGACTATGTAATTAAATGTAAGTCTGATTCAATCCCTTGTCATCAAGTGTAATGAGAGTACCTCCCTGTGTTTTGTCTTATACAAGGTTTTGATCTATATCTTCCATGGAAACTGGTGCAAAAAAAGAGGCTTTATGTTTTTTGTAAATGTTGGTGTAAATGTTAGTTTGTCCACGCTGCTTAATGAGCAAAGCGACTCGAAGGGCCTGCAGGAGAGGAGAACTGGAGCACCCGGAGCAAACTGTGGTATCTATCAGATCTACTCGTGGTAGTAGTTGTAGTAATATTGGAAGTTGTGCAGTCGATGTGTACTATTAGTAGTACAGTATTAGTATTACTTGTTGTAATAGCAGTATTTTGTAGAAGTCATATAATTGACATTTTTTTAAATAAAATTGTAATATTATAGAATGCCGTGACAAATAATGGAGTGAGACATATGAAAGATTTTGTAAAAAAATCACAGTATAGTATGCAATGACAACATGATTATGACGGATGTCATACAAGTCAGAGTATAGTATGTAATAAAATGTTCTATTGTATATTATACAAATTCCATGGTATGGATTTCATTAAATGTATTTAAAATGGCATAGTATAGTACAGGGGTCGGCAACCCGGCAACCCGCGGCTCCGGAGCCGCATGCGGCTCTTTAGCCCCTCTGGCAGCTCCCTGAGGCTTTGAAAAAAAATTATATTTATTTATATATTTTTATTTATTTTTTGCCCAGTGGAAAATCTTTCATCCTCTTATCTTGGAGTTTGAGGTGACATTGGGTCACTGAAAATAAAATAAAAATTTAAATATTTTTTTAACTAAACGTGACCCGGTGATAAACCCCGCACAACGCCCAGAGTAAACTGGAGCCAGAGACTACGTACCAAACATAAGACTTTATTAACAAATTGGGTAAACTATAACTAAATCACAAGTGCACAAAAATAAACCATGTGGGACTAAAACTGCACAGTCAGGGAGGCCAGCGTAGAGCTAAATAAAAACAGTCAATAATCACACAAACCAAATCAAATATACTTATTCACAGCAAAACAAATAAAATAACACAATAATAAAATGCCCATGCAAAATATATATGGCTGCTCTATCACTGGGTCCCTCTCTTCAGCACAAAACCCCACAAACTAAAATCAAACATAAAAAGGCCCATGCAATTGATGACTGCAAAAAGGACATGTAAATGTAAAAGGCCAGTAGTTGCTCCGGCAAGGACTCAGATTAGTCCCTCAACTTGGCTGGCCTCAGCTGCTCTCAGGTGTGTGTGTCGTTAGGCAGAAAAACACAGGTGCGCTTCCCACCCCTTTTTAAAGGCTCTGCCCCTTTGCCTGGGTCCTTAATTGCAGGCTGCCTGTGACCTGCCTTACCACATAAAATGTGCGTCACATCCTATTATGCTGCTGTCAAGCGTTTTCCCTGCAGGGGGCTACTCATGATTCACGAAGACCTCACTAAACTATCAACGGATAAATAAATAAAAAGAAAAGTCACAGAGAAAAGTAAACGCATGCCCAGGCCTGAAAGTATATGACCTCATCAAAGTGATGCAGACAATAGGCTCGTTTGTTAGTGCTGCGCCTCGCCTGGAATCCAGACGAGAGCAGCGGCCGCAGCAGGAGGCGGTGACAAGAAACTGACATCAAGTCGGACAGTTTTAGGCTGCCTTCAAAATACACACAGGAAGACACAGAAAAAATGACTTCCTGTTAGTTCCAAACTTTTGTCTACTCACGTTTGGATTTATTCATATGTGTTTGGAAATATATATTTATGTAGAAATGTATGTGTAGCTGCATCATTTGGTCTTTTTATGTCTGCCTGTGAAATACATTACTACTGGTTTAGATATGTGTTGTATAAATATGATTTTCTATTAACAACCACACAAAATATGTTTTAAGATTAAACATGAGACGAATAATCAACAATCAAGCGTTAAGTATTACAACTACACATAAAATAAGGATTTTCTAGAACACGTGGTGTTTGTTGTCAGCAGGGCCGGCGATTGCTATAGGCGAACTAGGCGACTGCCTAGGGCGACAAATGGGTTGGGGGCGCCCTCACAGCGCACATTTCAGCACTGTGAGCAATTCGCGACCACGCGACCGGGGGGTGGCGCTGGCTCCCGCGAGCAGGGACGATTCAGCTGTGAGTTTTCTCATCAAGTACAGAGAGACAAGCATATTGAGAAACGGGCGCTGTAAACATCTTAACGCTGATTGGCCAAGACACGTCACATCAAAAATGTTCTATTACGGAGATGACAACAACTCGGCCAGAAATCTGAATTTTTTTTTGTCGCGAAAACGGGACGCTGATTGGCCAAGACTCGATACGTCACATCAAAGATCTTCTATTGCAAAGATGGCTCACTCCAAAAAAAACAAACGTTTGTGCGTTTTGAAAAATGTGCGCGATCTGAAAAATCTATTGCGCGGCCACTTTGACTGGTCTAAACTATCTGGAGCACAGGGACGAAAACGAAAAAAGAAAGAAGAGAAAAAGAAAGTCAAGTATAGAGGTAAGTCTTCTCATCTCAGCCATTAAGGTGTCAAACGAAATACATTTAGTATTGTGCATCACCTAATATTGGACGTTTCATTGCTGTCACTTAGGCTAGCTATAGCTAGCTAGCAACTGTTACTTTGCTAATTTGCTACGTAGGCTATTACTAGCAAACGTAACTTCACTGATAACCTACATGGATGTACATGTCAAAAGACCAGTATCTGGATAACGTATGCTAGTTATGAAAAGTACAGTTGCTGTCTACATTCATTATAAATGGCATAAGTTCTGTTTAGTGAATTCACAACTAGCAGGTGCACACACACAGTAACCATTTTGGGGATAGTGGTGGTGTTCACCCTTCTGTACAGTTCCTCCCCAGGAATATACTAAAATGTACATGTGTTTTTTGTTTTGTTTTGTTTTTATTTTTTATTTTTGTTTTAAATTGGCCAGATACACTCAGGCAATGTTTTCAGAGGCTGGCACCTGCTGGAGAAAGGACGCCTGATTCGCCTCCCTCTGAACTTTGTAAGTAGCCTACACAACTAGTACTATTGTTGCTGTTTTTGTTATTATTATTATTATTATGATCAATTATTACTTTCATAATCACATCACATTAATACTACTAATTGTAATCAGTAGCATTATTTAGCCTTGTAGCAGTGGTGGCAGTAATTGTAATTTATCTACTACAAGTTACATGGTCAGATAAAATGTATTTGTACAATGCAACTATGTGGTAGGATGATAGAAATGACCAAATGCAATTGTGTAACGAACAGCATGGATGAACTCTGTGTTTAAATACAGCTGCAGGAGAAGGGACATCCAGTAGTACTCAACCTGTACTTAACCTATCAAACCTGTCAAACCTTGTTAACCATAGTCATTCCCTATATAGCTTGTATCATGTTTTGAGGTTTGTTCAATAAATATATTTGAAAAAAAGTGTTTTGCACAGTTTATGGAGTTAATTTAATCCTAACTTTGAGTGTGTAATAAATTATTTAAAATAATAAAAAAGAAAATGTTCTGAAACTATTCTGGTGTTTGTTGTCCATGCACCATTTATTGTTGAACTGCAATGTAGAATAGTAGAATTATAAGTGGGTGAAAAACTGCTATGCAAAGTAAAGCAGTTAAGTTAATATAGGTCTCTTCAGTGATGTAAAGTATTGTGTGTGTCTGTGTGTGTGGGGGGGGGGGGGGGGGGGGGGCGCAAAACTCAATCTCGCCTAGGGCAACCAAAGGGCTAGAGCCGGCCCTGGTTGTCAGATCGAAGAGCCAATCAGCTCTCTGATGTGGCGAGAGCCAGGCGTTTCCCATCATGCACTGGGCCAAGCAGTCGGGGGAGAGCCACTGCAGCGCCTGCCTCTGAAATCGACGGCCGGCTGGCTCTCGCGAGAGTATCGTTGACCACGTGTGCATGACGTCAGAGCGAGTCGGGAGCAAGTCGAACACAAATCTAACCGGCATGCATTGCGCGCCGATCGCCGCCGATCGATTCTGCGCAGAACTGGTTCATCTCGAACGAGCCTAATGTCATTATGTGAGTTTGTCTGTTTCCTGTTTTATTTTGTAGTCCTTGTCTCGTGTGTCCTCTGTGTTCCCTGCACTTCCTGCCCCTGTGGTTGTCTGTTGATTGTCCCTGATTGTTCCCTGCTGTGTCCAGTCACCTGCCCCTCCCCAGTGTTTGTCTCCTGCCTCAGTGTGGGATTGTACTGTGTGTTGCCTCTCTGTGTTCCGCCATGTTCCTCCGTGTTCCTCCCCGTGACTAAGCTTCTCGCCCTTTATGTTTATATATATATATATATATATAGTTTTTTTCCTTGTTTTTGTTAAAATAAATGTACTTTTTGAACCGTTGCCTCAGCGTCTGGGTCCTAACTTCAACCACCCCGTGACAGACAAAGCCAGAAGAGTGTCGCAGTCTTTTCATCTTCAGAGACAACGGCTTAGTATGCACGAGTATTGCTTTGAGTGTTTACTGGCTGTACTACATAGTATTTCCATAACTTTTGTGATGCTGTGTCACTGAAAATCTAAATAATTTTCATATTTTGTCAATTAAAATGTGCGTCACATCCTAGTGTCTTTTCCTGCAGGTGGCTAATAGTGATTTGCAGACTCCCGCCCTCGGTAAACTATCACTTTGTATTGTGTCTATTTCCCTTTTCTCTTGAGAAGATAACTGAGACTTCTGCTAGCTTTGAGTCTCAAAGCTAGCAGAAGTCTCAGTTACAGAACATCTTAACTAACCAGTAGTAACTAACTTTTTAATGCTTTGTAAAGCATACATAGTCTACACTTTAGATTGAGTCACAGAACATGCTTAACTAATACTTAACTAACGAGTAGTAACTACTGAATTAACGAGTAGTAACTACTTGAATTCATCATGAATTGCAGCATTGTTTTTATCATTTACTAACACTTTACAAATGATCTTATTAATCATCTATTAGTCCTGAATACTTCATTTACAAATGGGGAATTCATCATTTATAAAGTATGAAACCATAGCTTATTAATCAAGAATGAAACATTTATAACTGTGTTTATTCATGGTTTACTAATGCTAAAAAGTGTGTAGTTATTATAAAGTGCTATCAAGTATTCAAATAGCCCTAGTGGTTGCAGAGATACACCCTTTTTAGTTTGGGTATGCAATTTTCGTCACAGGGTCGTTTATTAACAACATAAACAACCTGAGGCCTGTCTCACGAAGCTGGATTAACATACCCGGGGTTTCCCTCAGTTATCCAGCTGCACTTAACCAGATGTCCGGTCTCGCTTATTGGTCTCACGAAGCCGGTTATCAACTCGTTAAGTGAACCCAGGAGCGTCTCATCTAGATCTGTGCTCGTGCACATAAAAGGGGCGGAGTTAACTCCGTTACACCAATTGTGCACCATGGAGAAGCCGCCGAGAGCAACGTGTTTTACAACGGAGGAGCAAACCATAATCTGAAGAATGTACGAACAATATAGAGAAAGAATACAAGCAAAAAGCAACACTGCTGCAGCAGCCAGAAGCCGCAAGGAATCGTGGGGAAAAAATCGCAGACTCCGCCAATGCATAAATTACTGGGATTGTAATATTAAATCACTGTCTCAAATGTATGTGCCTATTTTGATTATCTTTTCGTTTTAACAATTTAACCTCATTTCAGTTGCAACCCCAGCTATAAGAACATGGGCGCAAGTTAAAAGGTAACAGTGAATTCAAACTGTCATACACTTACAAGCAATCTGTTGGTGCTGATCGTGCATTAAAGAGGAAGACATCTTTTCTTCTTCTCATGTCGGCCATGAGGAGGCAACAGATGAAGAGACGCTCTCTGGAGCGCTGCTCTTACTATCCGTGCGCCTTCCTCAACGGGATTCTGTAGAAATGGGCAGGCCGTTTTTCCAAGACAATGATTGGCCAGTAGGCGGTCTTATAGACCCTGAGATCTTATCCGGGAACTTAACCTGCTCCGGAGCAGGTTAGGCGTTCAGCGTAAGTTACCGGGGCAACGCACCCCGCTAAGAAGTGAACCAGCTTCGTGAGATGGAAAACCCAGGGTTAATCCAGAAGTTACCTCGCTAAAACGAAATCCAGCTTCGTGAGACAGGCCTCTGGTTCATAGTATTACTTTGTTGGAATAGAAATGATAGAAGAACATAAACATGAAACAAAGGATTGTCACAAAGCTACTTAAGTGTCTCCTTGTTCAGTTTCAGACATGCTGAATACGTTATCCACTAACAATGTCTCATATCCCTTTTTGTTGTTATGGTTTATATGCAGAAGATCATCTGATCATAATAATATGCAATAGTTTATGAAACACCTAGAAGTGTTGACTTGAGAGTGTTTTAAAATTGTAATGTTGATTGAAAAGATGATAATCAGAAACATGACTCAGACTGAGGAGCTCGTCCAGTTTAACCCTTTCATTAAAGCTTCTGTAAATCAGATAGAAGAATGAGGGCTGAGGCTGCAGTACAACACCAGAGAGAGCAGATCATTACAGCAGTTTGATCACTTTACAGCATTGATCACTTTACAGCGGTTTGATCAGTTTTCAGCAGTTTGATCAGTTTGATCAGTTTGATCAGTTTTCAGCAACAGCAATGTAGCGTTCGTAGTTTTTCAGCAGGTTTACCGGATTATTGAAAGTTCACAACATCTAAACATTTCTAAGTTATGCTAACGGTTATTTACATGATCTGCGTTTGTCTTCGTGATCGTTTTGTTCTCGTGAACGGCCGAATGATACGTCACTTTAAATGTTACCGCAGCAAGGAATTGTGGGGCGGAATTATCTCCTTTCCTTTTGTAAAGGAAGGTCCAGTGTTTCCTATGCTAAAGGAGCTAATGAAGGAAGCATTGAAGCTCCTTTCCTTTACATTTAGAGAATTGGAACAGCTCTTATCATGGCGGCCTCTTACTGTAGATACTCCCGGGTCATTTCACTCAATTAGGAACCTTCCTGACCAAAAAGGACTCTTGGACCACAGCCTCGGTGTCAACAAGCAGGCAGACGGGATAAAGTCCCGCCTTCGCTGCCCAGCTCTCAGTCGGGCCATCGGGCGGAGCTACTGATGAAGCAAGTTGTGTAATCCAATGATCCTGGGGTGACATTTGGCCTCAGCAACCACAGCCACAGCTTCTGAAGGGAAAATCAAATCAATGCTGCATTGACTCTGTCAGAGCGCGATGGAAACCTAATTAAAGGCCCTCCAGGCACAGCTGGTCATTTTATGCAGCCAAGCACCAGGGCTCTCAAATCAAGCCAGTAATATGTACTATTGCTTTACTCTGTGCACTGAGAGAGGGGTGGGGGGATAGTGTCAGCATTCAATATGCTAACAACTCATGCCTGTGTCATGTCGTTGTTAAACAGTTTGACAATGTTCCTACTAAGCTGTTTACACAGCCAATACAAATTAAAATTAGACTAATATTCCTGTTTACGTGCAGCCGTGCTTTTTTTAATTTTTATAATTTTGTCATATTTTTTTACCTTTTTCCAAAATAATTCACCTCCATTTAGATTCTGCTGTAATGAAACCATCATATAAAGTTGGTACGTTGAATGTGTTGCTTCTAGCATCCATTCATCGGAGATGCTAGAAAGCTCAGTGGCGTTGAGGGGAGGGTACGTCTCTGTGGGTGCATCACCAAGTGACACCTTTCACATTAGACATAGTACTTTAGCCAGTTGTGAATAAACATATTGACTGCCCCAGCTTTCACCACAAGAGAATACAAATCCAAAATGGTGCCAAAGTACTGCGTCCTATCAGGATCTACTTGTGGGAGTTTTTATTTAATTTATTTTTGCATAAAGACTTTTACAAGGTTCCTGTACACATACTCAGTTAGAGTGAATTTATAAGCAGGGATGCCATGCAGACATATAGATAATTAACATGAACATGATCCATTAAACACACTGGACACATTAAATTGGACACCAGGTCCACCCATGTGGTGTCGTTTAAAAAACGTGAACTTCAACTTTTATATTCCATAAACCAACTGTATGTTGTCTCATTACAAAGTATTTGAACAATAAAGTTGTACAAATGTAACCTTTGTAAATCTAAGCGAAAGTTGTGTTTGGTGCCAATGGAAAATAGAAATTCAGAGATTTCTAATGGACAACATTGACTCAATACACGTCTTTATATTGCTCGCGGTACATAAAACAGAGTAGTCAAACTTCACCTTTTGCACTGACACAAATCATGTTGCTAAAATATTTCACCAAGGCATATGTTATTTTTGCCAAAAATGGCAGATTCTAGTTACTTACACTTCTACTGTAAAGTTGGGGTTGCAGCGGCCATTGTATTCAAGTTAGACTGACTTGCACTGGAGGGAGTGCTGGCTGGCTGTGGCCTGCTGGTGGCTGTATCCGAGCACGTAGACCAACAGCCTCATATCATCATGTACAGCTGCATCTGTAGATATATCATAGAGCATAGAGGGGCCTGGCATTCTCAATCTATCTGCTTGTATAGCATGCAGCTCTCCACCGATATTGTGCTTATTACTATTTCAATGTTTTGGGGAGATTAACGTTATTTCAAAACTCCAAGTAAACAGTTCACATAAAAACAGTAAACATGACCAAAACATGGAGACCTTCTGAGTATATCCGTATGAATTGTATCATAGAGTTTATGTTGAGAAAGCCCAGCCATAAACAAATATCACCTCTCTATGTCAGAGAGACTGATATTGATGGCACTGGTTGGAGTTGGCACAGCTGGCGTGGGAGCAGGGAGGTCTGTGGGTGTGGGGACATTGTCCCGTCGGAAGGCAATCGATGCTCACATCCTGTGAACCCTGCATGTAACACGGGAGAGCACTCCAAACACACAGCACACACAAACAAGACCGAGCCAGTGGAGAGCAGAGGGATGTGGACTGGAGTTTGGGACTGGCACAAGAGGATCACCAAACACCTCCATGGGGTAGCCATACAGACACAGTCTATTCCTAGGATGCGTATATAAACACGATGAGGTTCATCGAGAGGCAAAGAGGGAGCACCTACCAGTGATATGTAAGTGCTGCTGACATTGTTGATCCGTCGAGTCATTTGTTGTAATGTCATGTTCCCAATTGTGCAACACATTGGTCCAGGAATGACTCGTGTACGATGTTTTCTCAGATGGCCTGAATTTTAATTGTAAATGCCATACTTGTATTTATTTTATTCTTTTAATAAGTTAATGATGAATTACTGGCCTTCTAACAGAGAAACCAGACTTGGTGCATTTCATTTTGCACATAGAAGGGACATTCCACCATAAAACATGTTATTATCTATTGCACTGCAAAGCACAATGTTATTTTGTTTAAACGCCTCTGTATTAGCATGGGTTGTTTGGTGAACGCACACCAAAAATTAGGTGTTGGTAATGGCAAGGACATAATTTGATTCAAGGGTCACTCTGAGGACGCTCAGATTGTGTGATTGCGTCACCAACGCTGCGATTCCATGTGGTTTTATGAAGGCCTTGATAAATAACCGCTGTGGTTCAAATGTCAGCGGTACAATAAAATCATTGGAGTCATGAAGTCATGATCTTTTTAAAAGAAGTGTCTCTGAACCCCAGACTGTTGTGATGTCATCCAGCGATGACTTCTGGAGCTGCACCGTTCACTGAATAATGAAACAAATGCTTGAGCTCTGCAGCAGCCATGATGGTGATCTATAATGGGGTATAGTATAAGCCATTTATACAAATCAAACACTTTTGATTGAATGTCTTAAATAAAAAGCCTCAAACATAACTAATTCACTTTCTCAGAAATGTCATCAGATGTAAAATGCATTTTACACTTTGTTACAACCCGTTTGACTTTTCTCTTCTTCTCTTTGGTCCAACCAGACTTTTGCTCGGGACAGGGCTCAATTTTAGTAGGCTGGACAACACATGATTGACAGTTATCTCCTTCAGTCAGACATCAACATCCCTGCTCTAGCTGATTGGACGAGCTCATCACTTGCTAGGATGTCAGTGGCCGCTGCAATTTTAGAACTGGAAAAAACAAGTAACTCATTGGGATTTCTGTTTGTGAACTTTGGAAGATTTTAGGAGTTTTAGATGAACTTCTAAACACTCAGTTTGCTGATTGGTCCAGTATGTATCTCAATACATGTATCTCAATACATACTGGACCAATGGGCTTGATGTTAACCAGGTATGGAAGTCAAAAAGTACCAACCTTATTCTTTGAAGGATTGCTGGGGTTCATTACAACTGGTCACCATCGGTTATAAAAACATTGTACTCACCAAATGTATTCCTCTTAGATCTTGTGACGCCACAACATTGACGAAAATAGGTGCAACAAATACAAGCAGTTGGACATCCAGAGATACAAAATGTATGCAAATAGTCAAATTACAACCTAAATTGTCTGTTGTAAACATCCACAGCAGCTTACAACCCAACTCTTTGCTTGATTATTATTATTTTTAGTGAGGTTGCCATGTCCAGAAAACTCAATGTTGTCACAATCAATAGCGCTTATACAAACATCAAACCTGTAAACTGTGGCTGTCCTTTAGAATGTCATAGTGAAAACATTGTTAATATGTAGTTTGTTTTTGTGCATGCTGTGTCTCCACAGTTTGAGGACATGTGGCAGTGAAGTGGTGAGACGCTGACCATGGGTGACTGGAACCTGCTGGGCAGCATCCTAGAAGAGGTCCACATTCATTCCACTATCGTGGGCAAGATCTGGCTTACCATACTCTTCATCTTCCGCATGCTGATCCTGGGCGCGGCCGCTGAGGACGTGTGGGACGACGAGCAGACCGAGTTTGTCTGCAACACTGATCAGCCCGGCTGCAAGGCGGTCTGCTACGACCGCGCCTTCCCCATCTCCCTCATACGCTTCTGGGTCCTGCAGGTCATCTTTGTGTCTGCGCCATCGCTGGTCTACATGGGCCATGCCCTCTACTGCATGCAAGCACTGGAGAAGGAGCGTCACCGCAGACGGGCCCAGTTGAAGGAGGAGCTGGACGAGGTTGAGTTGGCCTTGGACGAGCATAAGCGCATGGAGAGGGAGCTGAGGAGGCTGGACGAGCAGAGGAGGGTAAAGAAGGCTCCTCTCAAAGGCTCTCTGTTGAGAACCTACATCATCCATATCCTTACACGCTCTGTGGTGGAGGTCTGCTTCATCCTGGGCCAGTATATACTTTATGGTATCCAACTGGAGCCCCTCTATAGGTGTGAGAGGCTACCTTGCCCCAACAGTGTAGACTGTTACATCTCCAGGCCCACAGAGAAGACCATCTTCATGGTTTTCATGATTGCTATTGCTGGTGTGTCACTGTTCCTCAACATTCTGGAAATATCCCACCTGGGCATCAGGAAAATCAAACAGACACTGTATGGAGAGAGGTACACGGAAGACGACAGCTTGATTTACAAGTCGAAGAAGAAGTCCTTACCCCACCTTTGTGTAATGAGTAATGTATCACCTCACAATGGGCCTTTGACTCAGACCTTCAAAGTGATTCCAGAGGCGGACATGAAGCCTCCATATTACAACACTGGGCTCAAAGCCAACCAGGATGCACCAAGACACAACAGCTTGGCCTATCTGGGACACAGTCAGACCAGCTATATCTGTCCCGAACCTAGGATGCCACCCAGGTGTGGCCAGAACTTTGCAATTCAAGCCCCCCAAACTCATGAAGGTCTAGAAGTCCGCACAGCTATGGTGGACCATCATCTTGCATGGGCTTCTGTTGCTTCTGTTGTGTCAAATGTGGAGGGAAGTGCAACAAGCCATCATGCGGATCACCCCAGCCATTTGGAAGCTCTATTGTCCACTAGCTCCTTGAGGACCAGCGCTCTCCGAGACATGGATGAGGACGAGCGAAGAGAGTCAATGGAGAGCGAAGTCCTGTTATCCAACCCCAGGAAGACCAGCTTCATGATGAGGCCACCATCTGACAGCTTGTCCTCCATCAGTGGCTCCACAAGCCCTTCCTTACATACCTCAGAGGAGTCAGATGAACTGGGCTCCCTGCAGGGAGACATGCCGATGATGCCGCCTGCTGGGGGCCGAAGAATGTCAATGGCAAGTAAAGAGCAGAGATTTTCTCATGTGTCTGAATATGGTTCCATCGGCCTTTGGTGCGTAGAGCCAAATGGTCTATATCTGTTATATCCTGGAGCTTCTGCCAATGTACTATCAAAGAAGTCGCTTGCTCACTGGTAGAGTTTTGAAGATAAGCTTTTCATCCACTACTAAGCCAAGTAATTATGAAAATACGAAAATATTTGATAAACAGTCACGAAGGTGTCTAAGAGAAAGTGGCAGTAGAAGATATGAATCAGTGTTTTTAAGAGAGAAAGAGGGAACAAATCATTTCTGTTGATTTGGACGAAGCCCAATACTGACACATTGGCAGCCTCTGTCCATTCAATGTTCTCAGTGGGAGTAATGGGACGAAATCAAACTGCTATAATAATGTGTACTTATTATAGCTAGAGTTGGTAATGTTGAGCAACCTAGCAAGAGTACCATATAATAAAAGTAGCTAGCAGCAGGAGCTCCAAAAGTCGCTGAATCTGAAAGTCGCCAAGTTGGCAAAACTGAAAACCCTTCAGGCCTCCCTCCAAAGCCACTCCCCCAAAATGATCATGATGAATGTAAACAACCTACATGGCTGTAGCAGCTTGTGGAAGGCGAGCAACGAGTGCAGGCAGATAGGCAGGTAGGTAGACAGGTAAGTAGACAGACAGGTATCCCGTCCAATCGTTACATTCAGGCTGAATGAAACGATTGGACGACTTGTGACAGTCCTGACAGCCACAGATGCATTTGATGAATTGATTGCTGTTGGGATGTGATGACATGTTCAACAGTATAAGGAGATACCAGCCCCACCTTTAAGCAGTGATACTGGACAGCTGCTGGCAGATGTTTGCTTCACTCACACCAGGTATCCCGTGTGTGTTGCATGTCCGGCTCCAGCTGCAGTCTAAGTCCAAGCTGTCCTCTTGTCTTCCTCAGAGCATGTTTCTGGATATCTCCTCTATCATGAAGAAGTGAGGCGGCGGTGGCTCCGGCACCGTGCAGGAGGAGTTTGTTCCACAAACTGTATCAGCGTATCCAGCTTTCAACATTGATTCAGCACTCGAGTTACACCGGCCCAAAAGGGCCCAACGAGGCAGCGGACAGTGGAGTTGAAGCACCTTAAAGTCGACATGTGGGAACTGAGAGGGAAAGGATTGTACCTTCTTTTTTTTCTTTTTTTTATGTGGACATATTTCCATGTGATGGCTAATTCTTTAAGAGTGTGCAGAAACAACACAATGGATTATGGAGCGACCTCAGAGGATCTGTTTGCTTCTGGAACATGGACTTAAAATACTTTTTCTAAATCGAAGACTTGGTTAGAATCTGTGTGCATTTGTATATCGTCATTTATATACGGCCAGTTCATGAGAACTTATGATACTTTCTATTGTATTCAGATTAAAATGCTTCTTAACAAAACAGCGATCCTTTTGTCAACAGATATTGAATCAGAATGCACACACCAACACCACGCCGTGGAATTATCATGCTTTTTGCTTTATTTCTCAAGAAAAAAAATGCCTAGACAAAATGTTTTTTTCCTTTTTCTTTAAAACCATTTTCATATCAAATAAACAAAACATGACATGTTGCACAATATTTACAAAGTAATCGAAAGAAAACACAAGTCATTTGAACATTCAAAGATTAAAAAAAAAAGGAAATGGAAAATGCTCAATCTGCAAATAACAGTCATGTTGCAGGTACTCAAATAAAAAAAGGAACACGTAAAAATGGCTCACCAAAATCTACAAATACAATGAAGTAACCACTGTAAAAAGTTTGAAACAACGCCACAGAAACCGTCTACATGTCTATCATACAGTCCTTACCCATAAGACGAGGTATGCTGAATTATCCAGGTAGATAAGTGCTTGCAGTCTGTTCGACTGAGATAAAAAAAAGAAATCACAATCTGAGATTCAAGATTAACGCATTCGTAAACAGATTGGATTAAATAAGTACTTCTGCCACCATGTATTGTCATTTAAAAATACTTGAAGGAAAAGGTCTTCCCTGATAACCACTGCTTATGGTTCAAACAATAACTTTGCCTACACTGGAGCTGCATCAGAGACGTTGGAAAATTAAGCATCCCATGAAGAAAAATGCAATTTCAGCGACGTAATTGATTCTTCAGACTATATCAGCCCCATGTTTGTTGACAGGTGTGATATAATCATGTTACGTCATATTAATATGTAATATACTGGTAAACATGTCGACCAGGCAGCTCTTTGCTTTTCATTTCTTTCATTACAGCTGCAGAGGCTTCAAACGTGAACATCTCAGCTTTTACTGTTGCTAAAGTTTTTTCTTTCTTTAGCTAACACATCTGCATCCACATTACTGCACAATATTACAGTATATGATGGATTAACTAACGCAGGCCAGTTTCAAGTCCAAACGAGGTCATGTTTGTACTGTAAGCATAATTCAGAGATTAATAGTGTGCTTTATGGCTGGCAGTAAGAGAAAGTAAATACATGTTTATAGTCAAACAGGGAAAAGGGAACATTGGTAAAGTCCTTTAGATTCTATTACCACCATAAATGTTGCTCTGGTGTCACTGGTGCTAACTCGTCATATGTGTCTGCTGCTTACGGAGACAGCTGATGTTATGGAAGAGGATGAGGGACCATTAGTTCTTAGATGAATTCATTAATAAGTTATCATTTCAACAATAATATCAGACTTCTGATCGGACAGATTTTCCTCAAACTCCTGACTTTTTCCTTAAAATGACGACAAGTGACTGTTTCTCCAGAATTCTAAATGTTTTCTTCACTAATCACATTCCATACTTGAGGAATATTGTGCTCCACATCTCTGAAGTGCAGCCTTCAATTAACCCATTAAGTACATTTTATTCTTTAAAACTGTTGGTCCTCTTTTACAGTTTATTCCTACAAGAGCATGTGGAGACCCACAGTGGAAAATATTAAATAAATAAACAAGATGTTGTCGAACAAATATTCATATGAATAAATACGCACAAATGTATAATGTAGCCATGAAATTGTTAGAAAATGTTATCTCTTTTTCCATTTATTTTTTTATTACGTGAAAAGTATTTCAGGCAATGCTTTATATAATTATTTCAGGGCTATATTACATATTCTGTCTGTATTTATTGATAGGATTATGTATTTAATTTGTTTATTGACACCCTGTTTGGGTCTCCATATTTCCAGAGGGGTGGGGGTGGACTTGGCTGGCCTCACTGTGGGTCACAATGGGGAGCTTATTGGATATCCATCCTCCATTAGGGTCGCAGGAGGGCGAGAGCCGGTCAGCAGGCTACACCCGGACACGTCTCCGTCAGACACACAGAGACAGACACCCGTCCTTTAGGGTCATGTGACCTGCATGTCTGGGGCCACGCCCATGTGGTGCCCCATCGTTCCCTCACCAGATAGTTTGGCCTCTGGAATCTCTAAGGCAAGAAATTGTAGCTGCACTTTGTCAGATGCTTATTTTTCTCACAAATTCATCAACACTTTTTAACTTATGTAAATAAAAATTAAAAAAAATAAAAGCTTTATCAGCTGTTCTATTCAGCTTAATTCTCAGGTCTTAGTTATATTTTTACAAAAACAAAAAGGTAATACACAAAAATTGTAAACATACTCACACCTCTTTAAGTTGAAATTAACTTAAGTAAGTACATGTGTGACTTGTAAATGAAGACTTATTTTCATATGAAAATTGGCAACAATAAAAAAAAATATATTACAACCATTAACAAATCAACTCTAAGAAAGGTTAGCAACCTACATCTATAACATCTATGCAACTTCCTCTACACCCAACCCCCCAAACAAGAGTCCAAATAAATAAATTAACAAGTTCACATTGAGGAATTAAAGTCGATGAAAGTCAGCTGAGTGTTCTTCAGTGTACTCGGAGCGTTTAGCACGTCCTGATGAGATCACGGTAGCAGGGATATCTCGGCTAGCACAATCACAAGCTGCCATTAGATACCGACCCACATGGAATAGAATTCAATATATTCCACTGAGTTCACAAAATCACATCCCTTTATTTAAAGGGTTATTAACTAGTTTCTGAAAAACTCAAGTGCAATGAAATATTGCCGATTGCTTGTTTTTGTTTGTAGTTTGACCCTCCTTGACCCTGGTGGATAAAAGAAGCCCAAACACATCCGGCGCTCCGACGCCACGGACGTGCAGCGCCGTGAGGCAGCAGCAGCAGCGGCAGCGGCAGCGGCAGCAGCAGCACCACCACCAGCAGCAGCAGCAGCAGCAGCAGCAGCAGCAGCAGCAGCAGCGGCAGCAGCAGCAGCAGCAGCAGCAGCAGCAGCACCACCACCAGCAGCAGCACCACCACCACCAGCAGCAGCACCACCACCACCAGCAGCAGCAGCACCACCACCAGCAGCAGCAGCAGCTGCAGCAGCAGCACCACCACCAGCAGCAGCAGCAGCACCACCACCAGCAGCAGCAGCACCACCACCAGCAGCAGCTGCAGCACCACCACCAGCAGCAGCAGCAGCAGCAGCACAACCAGCAGCAGCTGCAGCTGCAGCAGCTGCACCACCACCAGCAGCTGCAGCACCACCACCAGCAGCAGCAGCAGCAGCAGCACCACCAGCAGCTGCAGCAGCAGCACCACCACCAGCAGCAGCAGCAGCAGCAGCACCACCAGCAGCTGCAGCAGCAGCACCACCACCAGCAGCAGCAGCAGCACCACCACCGGCAGCAGCAGCACCACCACCGGCAGCAGCACTCGCACTGCCACGTGCCTCAACATCGACTTTTACACAGCAGATGAATTTGGCATCTCCCTGAATCAATACGGTGGCAGTGTCCCCTCAGAGCTCGGCGCTCCATGGTGTACTCTATTAGGGATACTGGTTTGTAAGTAGAGATTGATCCTTTTGCTTCGGGTTGAAACTAATTCACAGACCATGTGTGAATTTCAAAACGTAGGCGTCTTGCACCGACATACAGTACCAAATACTTTTAGTGGGGATATTTGTCTTATGTACAATACAAGAACAGTGCAGCTAAATACATAATCACCATAAGTACAAACACTACATTCTAACTACTTTTAAGATAATAAATAAACGGGACAAAAAAGAGCACTTATGATTTGTTGAAGCTGTTCTTTAAATGACCACACCAGTGGCTTTAAACTTGAGCCCATTTAACATGGACCTTGTGTGCTTTACATGACGACCATCCGTTTTCCACAGCATTAAATGTTTCTATACTCACATGTTTCTATACTTTCCGAGGAATTTCTCTGGAAGAATTAGAGATATGTTATGACCTGTACTGCCGTGAGCCACCAGGGGGCGATCCAGATGTTTTTGGCTTCACTTTTTCACAGCGGTCATGTCGTCCATCTTTACATGCAGTCAATGGCAAATCCCCCTTTATGATATATATATATATATATATATATATATATATATATTCTTTTTTTAAAGGACCAGGAAAGGATGTCATATTAACACAGTTGGGTTTTTAATTTCCCAGAGATATTTCCTTAATGGACCTGCTCAAATCAACCTGAGATCAGTTTCAACATAATATCGTAAATCAGTTCGTTGAAACTACTTGGCAGTAATTTACAACTACACAGACAGAAAGTTACACAACTAATTAAGTGTAACCAATTTGCATTTTTCCTTAAATTATTACAAAATGGAGGAACCTTCCAGTTCTTTGTTAGGAAATAATTGGGAAAAACTAGGAACCTGTAAAATAAAGCATCACCAAGTTTGATGAACTGCGTATGAAACTTTGACAACAAAAGCAGAAATGATGGAATGATCTAGCGAGCTCAGGCAGGCGTAAACTGTTCTGCATGTTGATTGGGCATAAATTAAAATGAACTATAAGAAACACTACAGCATGCTTTGGAAAGCGGTCAGCAGAAATGTGAAGCTGACACCGGTATGGTCTTTTAATCTATTTGGACACCCCATGACTGGCTCGGGCTCTAAGTGCCGACGTCACAGGGCGTTTGCTCAATGCCTGCTGGCACCTCTTGGAGGTGCCGGGCAGTGCTTGAACTGTGTAATGTCGTTCTGTCTCTTAGCGCACATATGAAAAAAGGCAGAGAGAGAATTGTGTAGAAATGTCCATCTGAGTACAATAAAAAGTACAAGTGAAGTTTGACAAAAGAAACTTTGCATAATGAGTTCATTTGACCATTTCATCTAATGTAAAATATTACAAATACACACCTTTGGTAACATTTTACTTTAAAGTCCTGTGTCTCTCAACAACTATGAGATCACTTAGAATGTTAAGTGACAAAAAGGTACGCTGTTTGATGGTGTACCATAGAGTTAATAATTCAAAGGATTAGTTCAATACTATACAAAATATATATACTTATTTGCTTTCATTCTGAGAGCGAGGTAAAACAAATGGATATTGATCTCGTGTCCGTGTGTGAATACAGAGGAGGATTTGGGACGTGGTTAGCCGAGCTGCCTTTAACATGTGCACCAACAGAAATGTTGTGGTTTTAGTCTCGTGCATAATCGTACGCAACAGGGTTGCTAACGGAGTTGCTAACAGAGTTGCTAACAGAGTTGCTAACGGAGTTGACCTCCGAGTTGCAATTTTCTTCTCAAAGAAAGGAAATTCTGTCTGCCACAAGGTCTCCCTCTTGGTGGAAAGAACTCCAGTAGTGTGAGCATAATGATGTTAAGTTCACCCACACTGGTCACAGCAGGAATGCTCCTAATCTAAATCACAGGGACACGTCACGGCTCGTACTAGCTAACCACAGCACAGTCGCCGCTGCGCCAGGCTTGCGTCGTACAGGAGCGGGCATGAAACTAAATCAATAGATGCGGTCGGGTTTGAGACCAAAACCAAGTGCATTTGGTAGCTCGAACTATAGATATATATAATAGACATGTTGTTTTCCACTTTGGATGGAGCTAGCTGTTTCATCTTGCCTCCATGCTTTATGCTAAGCTAGGCTAACAGTGTCCTGTCTCCACCCTCGTACTTAACACACAGCACGAGATTGACAACCATCACAACGTCTCCCTCTCAGAAAGAAAGGGAATACGCATATTTACCTACATGTTGGACTACCGCTTTAGGGCTTTAACCAAAAGTGCTGAAACTTAAAACGGTCAGACGTGAATTATTATTATTATTTGACCTATATTTACTAAAAATCAATCATAAGAACCAAAGTAATTATCAAGGTTTCACAGGACTGTAAAGCAAAGTGCATGTACATGTTAACAGGGACATTACTGAACATTCTGAGGAATTCCTGAGTTTAACCTCCCATGATGCACGAGAGAGGGAGGGAAGCTGACAGGAAGAAAAGTCAGGATGAGACACAGAAAGAAAGAAAGCTGCCAGTGCTTCTGTTTTATCTCCAGTCCAAAAATACCTGTTGAACAGTATTGCTGATAAGACAACGCTTGTGTCATCCATTACAAAAAAGAAAGAAGAAAAAAAGACTTCAAATATCAAGAGAAGTATGAGCCACCAGACTCTAAGTACAGTTCTGTCTCCTCTGTTCCTCCGTTGTACATTTCTCAGTCATTTCCTGACAGAAATCCACTGTCACGTTTGGGCTACATACCTCCTCTGTGGACCCCAGCACCAGTGGACACTCAGGGTCCTCCTGTCCGAGGCCTGACTCCTCCGGCCCCCGACTGGGGCCCCCGTCGGACAGACACGCCGTATCGCCTCGTGGAGACGCGGGGGACCTGGACCGGGGCGAGTCCTCGTCAGAGAAAGGCGACGGCGGGTTGGACGTGAGGTCGATGCTGGCGGAGACGGGAGGAGGCCCGTCCAGACACACTTGCTGGGAGAGGAAGGAGAGGTTCTGCCACAGCTCCGACATGCACACCTTCAGCTGGTTGCGCTCGCTCAGCAGCTTCTCCTTCTCGCACACCTGTGAGTGCAGAAGACACATAACACATAAGTCGGTAGTATCAGCCAGGCCGCCCGCTCCTCCATCACTGGAGGAGCCCTGTGCACCGAGACCATAACTACAAGAGCATCAGTCTTTGGTTCGGGCCCTGGACGCCATGTTAAATACATGCAAGCGCATGTAACAATGTACATTGTTGGGGATGCACCGATCCAATACTGATACGAGTAGCTGGAAGGGGGTTTCTGTGATATATGGGGCCGATCCATTTAATTTAATTCTGCGCTTATGCCAAATACTTTTTAATGTTTATGACACTTACCATTAACTTGTCCATCAAGCAGTTTATATGTATAACACTTTAACCTGCTTATACTTAGTTAACACCCTTATAGTTGGCATGTTTACATGTCTGGCACTGTGCACATTTTGGTTTTGCACCTTATTGATAGTCTTTATTATTATACCTGCTTTGTGACATTTCCCTTCAACACAATGATGTGGAAGGTAACAGCAATCCCTTCTCAACGATGGGATTGAGGAGCAACAGTTACCCAACATGGCCACCAGAGGGTGTGCTACATCACAACAACAACAAAAGCTACAACACACTGGACGCTTCAGACCTGTTGCATCCATGATGGTGTCTGATATTTGATCTGTGTGTGTGTGTGTGTGTGTGTGTGTGTGTGTGTGTGTGTGTGTGTGTGTGTGTGTGTGTGTGTGTGTGTGTGTGTAGGTTCGTACCAGTTTGCGGATCTCGCCCTCCAGGTTCTGGATGCAGTCCAGCTTCCTCTTGCGACAGCGCTGGGCGGCGATGCGGTTTTTGCTGCGGCGGCGGATGTCGTGGATGAACTCCAGCTGCTCCGAGTTCAGCTTGTGCATCTTGACGAGGATCTGGAAGTCGTTGCGCGGCAGGTTGGTGATGTGATCCACGGGGAAGGGCAGCTTCACCTGAAAGAAGAGGACCACAGGGGTTTTATTTCATTTGACAGGATTATTTCTCTATCTAAATATATCGCTTTCATACTTAGGTAATGTGATGAGAGATGAGTCAACTCCATGACAACAGAGCAAACTATGATGAAGACCAGGGCCGATGGCTGAAAGCTCCAGAAAGGCAAAGCTACTCTGTGGTTCTGTCAGCAAGCTGGGAACATTTGCCAAAGCATCAAGAGGTTAAGCGGCCTGCTGCTCAACGCACAGCCTGTTGTAGTGAACGCACCCTGAAGCTGCTTTAAGGGCCGACAGGAATAAAAACAGTATAAACATGCTGGATTCAGCCTGAATATTATGTCCATACATTACTCAACTATGGCACAGAAGGTTGTCACTTGATATCAACGATCTATTCTTCTTGATGAGACTGATGATCTGACACTTTATGATCTAAAATAGATCTCTTTAGCAACAATGCAAATGAAAAATTAGATATTGATACTTCTATTGACTTACTTTACTTATGTATTATATTTGTTTCAAACCGTCATCTGGATTTAACTATATGTATAATTGATGCTACTTAATTCATTTTGTGGGAGTTCAATTAAAACCGACAAAACACCTGAGCTCCGTTGAGCTCTAATAACCTCCCTCATGCCTGCAGGCTCACTGGGCACTGGGCCCTTTTCCAGAAAACCATCACAGGTAGCACTTGGCTAGTCGCAAATACCACAACTGAGCGTCCCTCTGATTGGTGGAACCTCCGGTTCTGCTGAAGGGACTAAAACCTGCATTATCTCTCCTGACCATCAGGGGGCGACTCCTCTGGTTGTATAGAAGTCTATGCTTCATGTGTTAAAGCTGCATTCTCTCTCCTGACCACCAGAGGGTGACTCCTCTGGTTGTATAGAAGTCTATGCTTCATGTGTTAAAGCTGCATTCTCTCTCCTGACCACCAGAGGGTGACTCCTCTGGTTGTATAGAAGTCTATGCTTCATGTGTTAAAGCTGCATTCTCTCTCCTGACCACCAGGGGGTGACTCCTCTGGTTGTATAGAAGTCTATATAAGTGACTCTACTTCTCTCTTGATTTATTCCCTCAGTAAACTTTGTAAACATGAGTTTATGTCTCAATCTCTAGTTTCAAGTCTTCTTTGTTCATTTAGTAAATTATGGTAATTTAGAGTCAAACAGCCAGTGACCACACCAGACCAGGACCTTCACATCCTGGTCTTTAACCGCCTCATGTTCTCAGGTCCTCAGGTCCTCATGTCCTCAGGTCCTCAGGTCCTCAGGTCCTCAGGTCCTCATGTCCTCAGGTCCTCAGGTCCTCAGGTCCTCATGTCCTCAGGTCCTCAGGTCCTCAGGTCCTCATGTCCTCATGTCCTCAGGTCCTCAGGTCCTCAGGTCCTCAGGTCCTCAGGTCCTCAGGTCCTCAGGTCCTCAGGTCCTCATGTCCTCATGTCCTCAGGTCCTCATGTCCTCATGTCCTCATGTCCTCAGGTCCTCAGGTCTTCATGTCCTCATGTCCTCATGTCTTCATGTCTTCATGTCCTCAGGTCCTCAGGTCCTCATGTCCTCAGGTCCTCAGGTCCTCAGGTCCTCAGGTCCTCATGTCCTCATGTCCTCAGGTCCTCAGGTCCTCAGGTCCTCATGTCCTCATGTCCTCATGTCCTCAGGTCCTCAGGTCCTCATGTCCTCATGTCCTCATGTCCTCAGGTCCTCAGGTCCTCAGGTCCTCATGTCCTCAGGTCCTCATGTCCTCATGTCCTCAGGTCCTCAGCCCTGCAGCCAGCATGCCAGTGGCCATGTGACATCTGTGGTATTGTGTTGTGTGAGGAACCGGCCCATGGCAGAGAGGTCTTTCGCTATGACCGGCTCGAGGCACACCTGGGTATCAATCCTTCTGTTTAATAGGGCTCAGCAGTCACAGTCTCCAGGTTGCCACTGGCAACCGTTTTGGGAAATTGCCAACCAATTTTCGCCCGTTGGTTGGCAACAACGTTTTAATATATAAAATAAAAAACTGAGGCGAATCAAAGCAAAACGTGCTCTCACAAACTACAAAGAGGTGTATCTGGTGTATGTCACATTTTAATTGTTTAGCTGAAGTATAACTGCAAAGTATCTTGATTTAAGGTGAATAAAAATAGCAACCATATTTTGAGTGCGGCAACCAATTGTATTTGTTTCTACTTTAGTGCATTTTACTGATATTACTTCTGTGCTTCAGGGCTTTTACTTGTGGTGGAGCAGTTCTTAATTGCTACATTTCATCAAGTCAATTATCTGAATACATTCAATAAGTGGATCGGCTCCATGGCCGGCTGGCCAGATGGAGGTCGATGTGCTGGAGGGTCCACTAGGGGGCAGTGTGGCGCTGCGTAGTGATGCCAGCAGCTCCGGCACAAAGAGAGCTCAGGGGGCTCTTTGTTCCTCGGCCAGCAGCTCATCTTGGTCCTAATTGAGTATGATCATTTTATTATGTATTATTGTGGTTCTTACAGAGTCCATTTTTCTTTCTGTACGCATCAGTTCATGATGTCATCCATCGATTCTCCTCTCTTCACAGCGCTTCACGTCTGTGCATTCATCTTCCCCTCTGGATCTTTCTTTAGTTATGTGGAAGTGTCCTCTCATTCATTCACGGGTTTGTTGCCGTCTACTGCGGATTGTCACTTTATAAATGTAGCTCACTCGATCTGTTGATGAGTGACTGCGAGTCTTTGTGTTCGCTGCATGTCACGTTGTGTACAGCCACATGCCAGCATCCCACAATGACATCATCACGGCTCTGACAACAGAGGAAAGGGAAAACAGTGTTGAGTTAAGAGTGTGTGTGTGTGTGTGTGTGTGTGTGTGTGTGTGTTTAGGTGCCGCCCTGTCCTTTACTGTATATACATCTATATATAGCTGCATGACTCTCAGCAGTCACATAATAAGGTTGGAATGACAAAGTGAGCCATGGATGATCATAAATTCTCTCTCTCTCTCTCTCTCTCTCTCTCTCTCTCTCTCTCTCTGTGTTCAACATTTGAATTGCCAGAGAATGATAATACTAAATGTAAGAATAACTGTTGTAATATATATATATATATATATATATATATATATATATATATATATATATATGTATGTATACAGTGCACCCACACCGGCAGAAGAGGATTAGAGCCGCATGATGTTCTGAGATAATCAATGAGTGCATTTCCATAGTTATTAGTCATATCCTATAGCTGGTCATATTTGAGATGTCAACACTCCCAACTCTTCCCAACCCGACGCTTGTTCAGGAGCCTTCGGCTTCAGAGTCACTGCAGAAAGTCTCGTTTGTATTTCAATACTTTTGAGGAATGACTTACTCACTACTTAAATAAGGAGGGAAAAAGCAACACGGCAGAATGCAAAGTGGGGAGGAGAGGGTCTTAATGGGTTGGCCTAATTGGAAAGGGCAGATCTGGGGTCAGGGGTAGCAGATGGTGGACGGAGCGCGGCCAGGACACCTTGCACCTGCCTGCAGGGCACCCGAGGGTGTGTGTGTGTGTGTGTGTGTGTCTGCTCTATGGGCGAGACAACTGGGTCAGGGCAAAGAAGTAGGACAGACTCCACACACGTGCACACACACACACACACACACACACACACACACACACACACACACACACACACACACACACACACACAGGAGTGATATACGATGTATGAGCACAGAACTAAAACTATTTCACGGCTATATTTTCAGTTGACGAGGTCAACTGTGGTTTTATGTGCTTTTGTATTCTTAAGTATTCAGGTCCAGTTTATATTATAAATCCTCCCTTTATGAAGGTTATGATGTCAAACATCTGTTAAATCTGAACCTCTCAAAGAGGTTCAACAAAAACTGAACATTGGAACTTCCATGAAGGGATTGGTTATGGACCGTGTGAATAGACTGCATTAGCTTCAGCCAGCTGGACTCAATAAGCCGCACATGAGGATAGATCGTGTCTGATAGCTGCTAGCTGCTAGCTGCTAGCTAATAGCTAATAGCTGCTAGCTGATAGCACTATCTGCCCGTCACCGCTTCACCAGAGATATTGAGCTAATGTGAGTTTTTCAGTTCAGTAGATTTTGCCCTTTTTGTGTCTGATCGCAATTATGAGCCAGAGGTGTAGTGAGGATGAGCTAGCCTCTTCATCCAAGCCTCCAGAAGGCAAGTTTTCCTCAAATGGAGTGCAAGGGAACTTTATTTATTCATTTTTCATATCGCAACTGTCATTGATCTCGTCACTGCATCTAAAAATAAATACATTTGAGTGGGCAGGAAGGTGAAGAGAGTCTGTACTCATAACTGTATTCAATGATGTAAGAGGTGCGGTAAATTACACACTATTATCATATGTGTTCTATCATCATGATACCAGTTTATGCATTTGATAACATGGCCTTCGTCTTCTACAGATTAAATAGTCCCACGTGTTTTAGAAGAGCAGGACAACTGTTGAGCATTATCTTAGAAAAGTGCATGAAGACCCAAAGTTTAAGTATTTGTTTGTTGAGGTTTAACATCCTCTTTTCTTTTTCTTTTTTATATCGACATCCACCAAGACAATAGTTTTAACAATGTGACCTCAGCAGGTGTCTGTGCCTGATTGCCTTTGCTTCATAGCAATGGAACTAGTCAACACATTTAGGACATGCTATACAACATCAGGAGAATACGTCCCCTTCTCACTCAGAAGGCGGCACAGGTTCTCGTCCAGGCTCTGATCATCTCACATCTTGACTACTGTAACTCCCTCCTGGCAGGTCTACCTGCTAGTGCCATCCGGCCTCTGCAGCTCATCCAGAATGCAGCAGCTGGACTGGTCTTTAACCTCCTGAAATTCACCCGCACTACCCCGCTCCTCCGTGACCTTCACTGGTTACCGGTGGCCGCCCGCATCCGCTTCAAAACATTGGTACTTGCGTACCGTGCTACGAACAGATCGGGTCTAGTCTACATCCAGGACATGGTCAAACCGTACACCCCAGCTCGTTCACTTCGCTCGGCTTCTGCCAATTGGCTTGTAGCTCCGTCACTGCTTCAGCCAATCGGCTTGTAGCTCCGTCACTGCTTCAGCCAATCGGCTTGTAGCTCTGTCACTGCTTCAGCCAATCGGCTTGTGGCTCCGTCACTGCTTCAGCCAATCGGCTTGTGGCTCTGTCACTGCTTCAGCCAATCGGCTTGTAGCTCCGTCACTGCTTCAGCCAATCGGCTTGTGGCTCCGTCACTGCTTCAGCCAATCGGCTTGTAGCTCCGTCACTGCTTCAGCCAATCGGCTTGTAGCTCCGTCACTGCTTCAGCCAATCGGCTTGTAGCTCCGTCACTGCTTCAGCCAATCGGCTTGTAGCTCTGTCACTGCGCGCTAAACACTCAACAAAGTCAGACTGTTTGTGTCCTGGCTCCTCATTGGTGGAATGAGCTCCCCATTGACATCAGGACAGCAGGAAGTCTCTACATCTTCCGCCGCAAACTAAAAACGCATCTTTTTCGACTACACCTTGAATACGGAAAGTAGCACTTTAGTGCCACTTAAATGTCTCTTACTGATCGCACTTTGTAGTTTAACTTTATTGAAGAAATTGTACTTTCTTGATTCTTGTTCTGAGTTTGTCCTCATGGTTGAATGCACTTATTGTAAGTCGCTTTGGATAAAAGCATCAGCTAAATGAAATGAAATAATGACATAATCACACGCCAATATGAATACATGCATTGTGGATATAACATATAAGATGTTAGAACAGCAGAAATACTTACAGTGGGTCAACCAGCCGTACCCACAATGCACCATACACAGGTTTGGTGTCTGTAGTTGTGACTCTATAAAATCTGACTATGAGTCTTTTCAGGAGGCCGAGCACCTCAACCTCTGCAACTCATAGTCATGACTCATCCCGGGCCAGAGGCCACCACACTCAGATCCAACAAAGCTGATATGCTCTGAGTGTGTGTGTGTGTGTGTGTGTGTGTGTGTGTGTGTGTGTGTGTGTGTGTGTGTGTGTGTGTGCTCCAGTATGAGACTCGTCTCACACCACATATATTGCATGTGCTTAGGCATCGCCATGGCAATCATAGGGCTCTTATATCTCCAATGTGTTTGAAGTGTTTGTGAAATTTCTCCAGGGAGAAAAAACGGTCTAAGAATAGTCACAGCTGTAAATCCCACTTTGAATATGCTTGGGGGGGGGGAAGTCCATGCTACATGCTACTAGCACAAGAATATGTGCTCGGAGCCGGTTATTGATCGGAGGTGGTCGATATTTTGGTAAGATAATATACTGGCAAATTGCAAACCTCACCATTTAAAGCAGTACAGGGATGTATTTACAGACCAATGGCCACGTCAGCTACTCTGCAATGTCATCACCTGACACGCGAGTGGTACCTTCACCATTCTAGTTTCTTTTTTTAAGTATAGAATTTCTGTTATTCAAATTTGCCTGTATGTCCACAACACATCACAAATATATGTATGTGAGTGATAGAGGAGAGTGTTTTCAGGGCTATAAGAAGGTTGATGAGCCTTAGTACGGTCAAAAGCCCAGACCCCTTGAAAACCTCAATAGCAAAATGTTGGGGTCTCTAATATAAGACAACTATTTGTCACCTGCAATTGTCACTAAAATGACGGTAACACGTTATAATAACTGCACACTATGAAGCATTAGTTAAGTATGAGTAAACGCCATTTGTAAATGAAGTATTATATAATGCTTCATAACGTGCAGTTATTATAAAGTGTTACCGTTTATTTGAGTTTGTCTCTATAATATTTGGTCCTGTTAGAGCAGCAGTCTCTCTCTGGTCCTCAGGCTCGGTAACACTTTATAATAACTGCACGCTATGAAGCATTATATAATACTTGTGTATATAAAGTGTGCAACAACGCTTTATAAATGATGAATTAAGTGTTTACTCATACTTAACTAATGCTTCATAGCGTGCAGTTATTATAACGTGTTAACAAAATGTCTTCTAAAAGCGTACTAATGCTAATTATTAAAACAGCAAAACGTGTAAACAGGATATGCTGTTATCCTGGAGTCACTGAGTTACATTGGGCATTGTTTTTTGAGCATGTATAGCTTTAAATTTTGGAAAAGCTGCATCATGAAAACTCATTGACTTCCTACGAGCAGTTTCTAGTTATAACAAGGTGACTTTAAGCTGCTACTCTTACTCTAAACTGTAGCTGCATGCAGGTTCTTTCCTGGTTGTGATCCCAGTCCGGTCACTGATGTCTTCAAGCAACTGGCTCATGAGAATCTTGGGAAATTCAGTGTCGTGGTGGTCGGTGGCGGCTGTTCAGACCAAAGTGCAAACACAAAGGAGAAGAAAGCACAATGGAGGACGACACTCACCTCGGGGCCAGAGATTCTGGAGACGCCGCTTTCGCTGTCTCCCTCTGAGAAGGAGCCCGACTCGTCGCTGGAGTTGCCGCCGCTGGCCCCGAATCCCTGTTCGCTTTTGATATTGGTGCAACCCTGAGAGAAGACCAGCTCCCCGCTGAGGGGGTTCCTCTGCTCCATCGCCCCGGCCAGGCAGTGAGGGAGTCCAGAGGTGGAGCCTGAGTGCGGGGAGGAGGAGAAGTCAAACTGGGGCAGGTTGAAAGGCGAGCTGCCGCTGCCTGCGTCCTCTGGGTAAGAGAAGGAGGAGCGGGAGCTGGAGGTCTGGGTCTGGGGCTCGGAAGGGGAAGGGGAGTGGGCGGAGGTCTTGATGGGGACAGGGCAGCTGGTGGAGAGGCCCGACCGACCAGAAGGAGCTTCCACCTGCATCAGGGTCGAGACCTTTTCTCTGAACGTATCGTCCGTGTACGAATGGGCCAACACCTGCTGCTCGCCTGCAGCGGAGGAGAAGATGACACTGGCTCTGTCCAGCTCCCCCTCGGGTTTAGAGGAGGACGCTCTGGACGCCGGCCTCTCCATGTTCTTGCCAGTAAGCGCTGTCGGCGTGACCTCTGCGATGCCGGTCTTGAGGGCCACTCGGCCCAGAGATTCCCTCTTGTCCCGCTGCCTGTCTTTGACCAGCTCCTTGTAGTGGTTGAGGGACAGTCTGTTGGTGAGCAGCTGCTGGATGGTGGTGCTGGGCACGCCGCTGAGATCTAGGCCGCCTCTCTGGAGATAGGAGCGCAGGCAGGAAGAGGGCGACCCTCGGCTCGGAGAGTGCTCGGCGGCCTCTGGAACCCCTTCTACCTCGAGCTCCATCTCCAGCACCTCCTCGGTACACGACTCTGGGTTGCAGCCGCTCCTTTCGTCGCCTTCTTCCTCGAACGCAAACGGCTCCTCTTTGATCCTGGAGGGTGTGAGAAGAGTTTGTGGAGCACTGCTGCTGCCTCTGAGCTGGGAGCTCACAGGGCTGACTGAGGTATGGTTGGCCAAGATGACATCATCGCCGCTATGATGGTCTTCTCCGTTGTGCTTGTCATCGCAGATCTGGTACTGGTACTTCCTGTATTTGGGGCACTGAGACAGGTCAGCGTGAAGAGAGGCGGGGTTCTCTACGTGATTGGTCTGCCGCCCCGCCTCTGCAGAGTCGTCCGAAGATACAACCTCAGAAAAGCTGGCGTCCTCCGCCGCGATGTCGTCGTCATATTCCACCTTGCCGTTGCTGCCGTGCCGGCTGTCGTTCTGTAGCTGGGCTTGAAGGAACCGAAAACAAGAGTCCTCTAGATTGTGAACGCCCAGGAAGTCGGCGCACAGGACAACCTCGTGGATGTTCTCCCGACTTAAAACCAGCTTGGCTGTGTAGGCAAACTGGAGCAGAGGAGCAAAGCCCTTAGCCGTCACCTGGAGAGGAGAGAAGACGACAGGATGGTTTACTGTCATGAGTGTGTCCGTTCTTTTAAAAAAAAAAAATGGGCGGCTGTAGCTCAGGGGGATGAGTGGTCGTCCCGCAACCACGAGGTAGCCGGTTCGATCCCCAGTCCCCCCATAGCTCACATGTCGAAGTGTCCCTGAGCAAGACACTGAACCCTTAACTCAGGGCTCCAGACTGCGACCAAATGGTCGCATTTTGCGCCTAAAATTAGACACAGTGCGACTAAATTTTTCATCTACTCGCGCATGCAGCTACTTCTTCTCTGACCCGCAGCATCAGACAAACGGGTAGTGACGGTGTTTGTGCAATCCCCCGACGTTGTTTGGTGATAAATTAACCACAACATTAACGCCGCTGAAAACATTACGTCGCAACTGGTCCGACGTGTTTATAAATGTCACGAGAATTCACAGCTAGAAAAAATTACAAAAATGCGATTAACTTGGCATTCATCCTCTGCATGGAAATCAGCACCCAGCATGTGAAGTCACTGCTCTTCATCAAACGCTCTGCAACAAGAAAGCCTGGACCGCTCCACAACCTCAAGCTAACTGATGGTGTAATTCACACAATAAGCATTGAGGTCTGAGGAGAAGTTCAGGAGATATTTCAAGGTGCGTCAGAGAAACAGAGGCTCAACATTCCTTTACCTACTGTTGTGCCTGTTCAGGAGAGGACACGGAAAGTTGCCTGTTATTCATTTATTTATTCAATTTGATGATTTTAGTTAGTTTATTAACAAAAATAAATATATAAGTTGAAAATATCCTACTGTTTTTTATTTATTATTTTTAATTTCATAAATAATTTTGGCGATGGTTGCCCTTTTTTTGGGTTTGAGCACCTGCCCCCCAAAATGTTTGTGCACGTGCCTGGTTAGCGGTAATGCCTGGGGGGGGGCGAATGACCACTGTGATAGGCTAATGTGTGAAAAGAGGCGGGTCTTGGGGGTTATCGCGCGAATCCACAGATTTCACATAGCGGTGTCTCCTGTAAACAATGGACAATGGAGAAGCGGACTATCAGTTCGTACTTTCTTCTTAAACCTAATGATCTAGAGAAGACAAATCCCGAGAATGAGTCCGACTCAGATTGTGAGGAAACGGTCGTGGCGAAAAAAGGCAGGAAATTCAGCTTTCGCGATGAGTGGCTGCGCGAGTTCACCTAAGATTGTAGTGTATGCATTTATTGTCAAAGTATTTATCAGTAATACAGTGAAAATGATAGGAAAACTTTGCAAGTCGATTTATAGTGTGCGCCCCTAAATTTTCTGCTTGCGCCCCTAAAATTTTAAGTTAGGGGCCACTGTGCTCCTAGTAAAAAAAGTTAGTCTGGAGCCCTGTAACTGCTCCCCGGGCGCCTCACAGGGCTGCCCACTGCTCCCTATCCATGGATGGGTCAAATGCAGAGAAGAATTTCCCCAAGGGGATTAATAAAGTGCATGTTTCTTTCTTTTTTTAAAGCCAGGAACCTAGCTGTGTACGTGGGAATGTTCTCATATCTCGAGAACCGTTCTTTCGATATGCTTCACACTTGGCGGGTGTATTGCTGCGGACCCAAGGACCTGCAGTATCCACGTTGCTGCAAAACGTCCAATATTAATAAACCCTTTGAATAAACATGTAATGGCCGGGGCTTCAGGCATGTTGGGATGCGAGCGCTGCCAACGCACAGGAGACCTAAGCTTTGTAATGTATTTTTCCAATAACATGCATGAAGCTCCAAACGTCAACTATACACATCATTTTGAATTCGCAAATGTTTTGACCGTTAAAACTAAGTCCTCCGCTCTCTCACGCCAACAGCCTGATGTCACACGCTCATTGGGCCAAATGGCTGCAAATGACCAGAGGTACCTAAACACAACACGCTGTGTGACGCAAAGACACGCAAAAAGGAAGCTGCTGACTCTTACTATACTGATGGATTTAGTGCGGTGGAAACGGACATTATACTGAATTCATTAAGACAACAGGGGTACATGGAGGACGTTTTCAGTTTGTTTTAACTGGAGAACAGGGGGAATTAGTTATTTGTCACTAAGGCCATTATCTTTTGGGCTCTAGTTGTTGCTCTAATGGCGGCAGGAAGAGGGACACTAATACCTGCAGAGCTTCCTCTCCTGGATTCAGACAACCACTCATCCACATGCGGGGGGACGTACTGGGGATAACGTAGGGAGGGTCCGCCTCCTTCTGTCTGTGAGTCACATTCTGGTGCCGTTTGCTCGTTCAGAAGAGCTTTGAGATAATTTTCAGTGACAGTGAGGGAACCGGAATATTAGAAGCATCTGTATGTGTGGACTCCAAGAGATTCATTATACTGCAATTAGTGCGGTTTCTTCACAGTAAAAGAAGAACAATGTTGTAAGTTACAACATTGTGATATAATTTACGGAAAAATACAATGCAGATTGTGGCTTTAACAAAGACTTTAACGAAGAGGTGGTGAGCTGAAAACGGATGGAGCAGAATTTTGACCCCACGAGCATCCACTCCACTTTCTCCATCGTCAGTTATTTTTGCCACATTGCCGCCTTGGTAATCTAATACGTCTTGTCTTCTTGCCTGGATCCTTTTGTTCCTCCCCCTCTTCACCCCCATCATCTCCTCTGCGTTCTTCTCGTTCACCACTGTCAGCTTCTACTGCGTTCATGTGTGAGTGTGCTGCTGCGTGCATGTGCTCGCTCCATATTGCTTTGTGTATGTGCGTGTGCGTGTGCACATGTGTGTGTGTGTCTGCATATATATTGGTGCGCATGTAAGCCTATTTTCAGCTTGCATCAGCACCGAGAGGAGCCGGGAGAAGCTGCACTGCTCACCGGCCCCAACCTCGCTGATGAGCAGCAGAGAGAGAGATCTGTCACAGGAAAGCGATGCCATCACGTATGCAGGATCCTTTTCCGCTCTACATCTCGCTTTCACCTTTTATTTCCCCCTAGTAGTATGATAGTATGATATATATTCTATAGTATGATATATATTCTGTTATCATGAAGCTGTATGATGATGAAATATAAAAAACTACATGTTTTTTGGGCTGCACGATTCTTTTTATTGCCATACATTTAGTGCACGGCCAATCAATTGGTCTTTATGGATGAAGGGAGGATCAACAACTCTCAAATCAACCGTTCATGAAAAGATTGTAGAACTGAAATCCAGAACCACACATTAACACTAAGTATATCATGTCTTGGCTCTCTACATGACGTGCACATTGTACCTTGTATTCTGATTGTTACTGTTCGGACACAGAGGGCACATGTATGGACAGAAGGGGATTACTGAGGAACTGAGTCAGTAGCGCTTAGACAACAACAACAACAAAGAGACCAGATGAATCCTTCGGACTGACAAAAACAAGAGATCAGAGCTAGCTGTGCACTGGGAGAGTTTTCACAGTGACACAAATAGTGATTGGTCATCATCGCCACTGTTCCTGCCAATACTGTGAGCAACTGGATTTACCTCAGTCTGATGTAACATGACACAATTTAATATATACATCTATAATAACCAACTATGTTTTAAAACCAAAGAAGCCAAGGAAACTACATTCAATATGTGTGAAGAAATACACCGATATTGGATTTATTTTGATTTAACAACATGTTACACTGGCCAAGATGGATTGGCCACTGGCCCAGGGTTGAAGTAAATCCATCAAACCAAACACTAGAGTGTTACCACCAGGTAATGCTGTTTGCCAATGTAACGGTACATTTTACCCTTGAGTCTTTTTAAGCTGTAATGATGAACATCGTAATACCAGAACTTGTCTATGAAACCGTTACACAGAGTCGCTATGAGTCTGGTCAAGGATGCACTGAAGAGTAACATCTCACATAGGCATTTATATACACAGATCAGAGGGAGGTTTTTACAAAGGAACATGTTGTTTCAAGTGAATACTAGAACAAAGACTAGACCACCTGTGGTTTAAAGGATCTTCTGCCTTTCCTTAATTTATGACCTGTCCACAGAAGTGATTGATTACTTGATAACAGCTACAGGAATGGTATAACATTTGCATTTGACAGAAGATGATTTGCATTAAAGGTTTGTAGAAGATAAATGGCGGAAAGGAGGCGTGGCTTTCTCCGTAAAACAGTTTTCATCTCCACTATCCACCATGGAAGGAATAACAACCATTTCTAATGGTATATCCGTGGCTTTACTCCATGAAAACAGTTACCATTTCCGCCATTCACCATTGAAATAAGCACTAGTTCTGCTTTATACTTGTTGAGGAAGTCCCACACACGTGGGAACATCAAACACCCCCGTGTCTGGGTTCATAATATTATCTGTAGTCGTGTCTGGGTTCATAATATTATCCGTAGTCGTGTCTGGGTTCATAATATTATCCGTAGTCGCACACAGCTCCGACTCCTCCAGGACGAGTGTCTGAATGAAGCCGCTTCCAGCGCTCCTTCAGCGGACCCGCAGTTTGATTCAGTGACGGCGGTGATGACGGGCGGAGCTTCTCAACGCTGATTGGCTTTCGCAACTCCGCGTCGGGCGAAAAAGTGAAAAAGTGAAAAAGCGGAAAAGCAAATAGTCGCCATGCTTTTTCGCCTCATTCGCGCAACCCGGCGAAAAATTTGCTTTTTCACAACCATTCGCGTCTGTGCATTGACTTTACATGTAATCTACTCGCACAAATATTTCACAACTCTTTTGGTGTAAACGCGGCATTAGAATCAAATAAGTGGATAGTTTGAGGTCAGTTGGGCGGGAGAGGACTTGAAGCAAGAAATTTGCTTCAGGTTGCAGCTCTATGCATACAATGGGAGTAAAGAATGAGTCCATTTATTGGCTCACACTGAAGTAGAAGATTTTTATCAGATGCACATGATTGTATACACCGCCTGTGATTGTGTATTCTTTACTGCCATGTTACGAGTACACCAGTGACATGGCCGTGACCTTGGTGCTGAAACACTCTAGATTCCCCTCGATGCCACAACGAGTTCCAGTAAAGTAGCGAGGAGTGAGCGGACAGCAGCGGGGATGTGACAAATAAAGCCACCCTTAATGTCGTGAGGGGGAGGAGTTTGAAGTGGTGGAGGCCTGTGCGAACAATCACTGTAAGGTGGAGTTACGCGGACATATTAATCAATATGACAGATCTGGGGCGATGTATGGTAACGTAAGCCGCTGGGAGCGACTAACAAAAGCCCTTTTTCCGCTGTTCCACCGCCGTGCCGTTCCGTATCAAAAGGTACAAACACGGAACGGGGTGGACAGACAGTTCCCCCGTTAAGTCGGCAGTGGAGGTCGTAACGGAGCCGGATGGACGTCTGTGTAAAGAGGGACAGCTGGCATGATGCCCACACACACACACACACACACACACTGGACGCTTGTTTATTCAAAGATTATTCATATTTAACGGGTCCCTTGTCTAAATTGCACCACCGCTGACACTGCACGTCCTTGGAAACCCAGCAAAACACAAGCCAAGTGTGAAGTAGATCCAATGAAGGGTTCTCGAGATATGTGAAAGACACACACACACTGACAGAGAAAGAGATTCCCTTTGTGTTACACTGAAAACACACCCGGCGGCGTGGCTCGCCCTGTGTGACACAGGCTTTCTGTGATTATTGTGTTTCCCGGCTCAAATTGAGATAACCACAGAGGACTTCATCCGGGTCCTCCGTGGAGCTCCCAGAGTGTCCCGTGTTGGCCCTTTACCTTGTCTGGCAGGTTAATGATGGTCTCCGCTTCGCCCGGTGACCCGTTGTGACCCAGCAGGGCCTGCAGGAAGTAGCGGCTGCTTGCGGCGAGGACGGCCCTGTGCGCGCGCACCTCCCTGCCCTCCACCAGCACGGTCACGTCACACAGGACGCCCTGCCGCCGCTGCTCCTCCAGGCTCAGCAGCACGTTGGCACAGTGGACCTTGGACTCGTACACGTACACGGGCGCTGCCGCCTCGCCATCCCGCTCCTCGCCTGCCGACATCACTCTCTCTAGCAGCCTGCACAGAGGAAGGAAAGAGGTCAGGACACTGTAGCATAGGGGGGAAGTACAGTAGTGTAGTGCCTTAAAGGGACAAGTGGTCATGAGTGAATTTGTAGTGAATGAAAAAGAAAACATCTCCAGTATTAGCGTGTAAGATTTGCACTTCAAATCCAGGTTCCCATTTAAGAATCAATCACAGCCGGTGTGACATCATTTGCATACGCTACCCAAGCAGGATACTGACCAGCCAACATTGAAAAACACAACCAAAAGTAATGGGTGCATTCTGGAAAACGGTGAGATAAAGGGACCCTACGGGGGAAGATCTTACGGAGACAGTACGAATCTGTGATGTTAGCTATTTCAATTTGATATTTAGAGAACGTCTAGCTGTTGAGTGAATCGAGTTTGAAGTTTATGAAGCAAATAAAATAAATGTAGTACTCTCCTGTCTACCAAAACACCATTATTCCTTCAAACGAACAAGTGATACCATGTACTGCACTCAAGTGTGGGGAGAGTGTAAAAGTATCCAGCAATGGTTTCAGTGTCTCAGGCTCAGCTGGCATTCAGGAGGCTGAACCCCCTAGTGGTAGGCCAGGGGACAACCTCCAGATGTGAAATGTGAAGTCAATGCAGAAGTGTCCTTACACTTGCATTCTCTCTAATGGCCATCAGGGGGCAACTCTTAGTAAATTATCACTAATGCAACAAATATTTTAAAAGAATATTTATTGGGTTGCTGAAGTAATGAAGAGAGGTACACCGTGTCCGAGAGGCTCACAAAGCATGGAGCATCCATGGGCTCACTTTACTGCATGCAGCTGTGGGCAAACTCCAGCACAAGCAGAGTAAAACATCTGGATCTGTGGCAGCCAGACTGCTCCACAGCCACGGGGCGTCAGTATTTCTTTACCTTCTACATACACCGTACGGCCCACAAGCCGGCCCGGGTTCTGGTTGAATCATGCACACTCAACAGAGACATCAAAATGACATTCAATGGACAACCTGCACTCCATTTGTTGGGAACCAAGCAGCCATCATAGGTTTCTGTTGATGCAGAAAGCACTGCCGGTTGAACCCAAGGATTGCAGTCAAGTGAGACGCATTGGGCTTCCGAATGGCAGTGAAGGCAGGAGGTTTGTATCGGCACGCAAACGCCCTGCGATTCATCGGCTGCCTCATAATACTGGAGGACCGATGACGAGTTGTGCACGTTGTAGGCGAGACATTAGAGTTTACAAGCACAACACTGAGGAGATGCAGCCTCTGAGAGCTCACTCCCAACGGAGCAGAGGCGAGGAGGAGGCCCGGGATGGCATGTGGAGCCGGACCAGTGGTCTCTTGTTTATGGGGGTGTGTCTGCAACAGGTTCCCTTTCAGCACCATGATGCCAGACAGCAACAGAGCCGCGCTGTGGCTCGCCGCCGACAGCGGAGAGGACACTTAGAAGTCTAATTTTTACAGCTGATTGTAAAATTAGAAGAAAAAAATGTAATTCGTTTACAATGTGTTTTACCTCAAAACAATGTATCCAACCTACATTACATTAGATTTCAACCTAAAAACTGTGACTCTTAAAGTCCATCTCCCATTGGGGTCGGTCCGTCAACGAGTCTGCGAGGCTCGTCAACAGCTGGAATCTGTGTCAGGTTTTGGGGCAATATCCCATTTGCAAATGCACATACTGGTATTATTATTATAGTTTTTTTGTGTGTGTGCAAACAAAGCCTCTGTTGTGACCACGTTACTTCCACTCGATTTTCTTCTTCATGAAACCAAACCTCAAGGTTCAAACTGCCCCTATGCATGAGATTGTAAGCTGAATATATCTTTGGAAAAGAAACACGCGCACACACTGCAGACTCACGGCTCTCTTCACCTCAATGCGTCTCTATTTAGCTATTCACTGCAGGGTTATTGGACTGAGGTAAGATGTGTGTATAAAAGTGCAAAAGACCATTTATATTTCTATGTATATCTAGAAGTAAATATAGATAGATATAAAGCAGCCCATTGATTGCAGGCAGTTCTATCCATTGTGTTTAATTTCAATGCTGTAGTACTTAAAGCCCTGACACAGACAGCTGAGCATGCAGTCTGTCTGTCTGTCTCATCAGCCCTGGGCTGTGTGTGTGTGTGTGTGTGTGTGTGTGTGTGTGTGTGTGTGTGTGTGTGTGTGTGTGTGTGTGTGTGTGTGTGTGTGTGTGTGTGTGTGTGTGTGTGTGTGTGTGTGTGTGTGTGTGTGTGTGTCAGCAGGCATAGAGAGGGCTGCTTTCTGCCGACTCATGGCTTTTTAATAGGCAGAGCCCGGCATCGGGGGCTTGCTGAAGCCGTGTTCTGGCTTTTGTCCCTGTGGCCCCGCGGGCCAATCATCTCAGCACTGTGGATCGGCTCCTGCTCCCCCTCAGGAACCCTTCAGACTCAGAGCGCTCTCTGTTGCTTTTCATGATGCACATGCACATTGTTCTCTCGCACTTTTTACTCACTGCTCTACACGTTCATTCATCCGCCTGCTGCTGAAAAGAAGAGAAGAAAAAAGGGGGAAAGGCCTTCGCTAACATTGCTCTTTGTGTCTCGTCTTCTACTGTGCTCCTCAGACTATTCGTTCTACTGTGACTGCATTTTACTCTGCTGTACTCTACTGTACTCTACTGTTGACCAGTAGTGCAACCGGATCATGTAACTCAGGCATCGGATCAGCACAAAAGAAAAAAGGGAGCAAATAGAACTTTTAGAGATCCCCGATCACATCATTCATGATCCATATGAACAGATACAGATGCCTTTGTTGCTTGATTATAGCAGCTGCTCCACAAGTATCCAGAGTATTATATTGTTATTGTATGTAAACCATAAAAAATTCTCACTGTTATACTTTTACTTTGTTATAGTAATGATTTGTGGTTTATTTTCTTCATATAGCACAATTTAAATCATAGGAAATAAATGTTTGTAATTTTATGAATTAAAACTAATCTTATCATTAGTACTACTGATGTTGTATAAGCTGCATAGTTAGTGTAAATGTCTCATAATTCATCTCTAATATCTATTAATGGTGTCTTCTTCAAACAACTGGATTTATTCAAGTTTCACACCAACACTACATTTTACAAGATTACATCACGATGACGCAATAATTCACTGAACTGAATTAATCCGCGGTTAACCTGCGCGTGGAACCGTGAGGGGGGATCCTCAACTTCATGGTGCTCAATACGGGCGACGGCTGAGCCGGCTGCTCGCGGCTAACAGCGCAAACAAAGACAACAGCGCTGAGGGAGCCGTCAGTGTTTGCTGCTGTGGATATGCTCTCAATCCCCTTTAAACAGCCTGTGAGCATGATCCCTTCAGATGTAGTCAGTATTGACTACACCAGAACAACAAGTTACAGACATTTTTGAAATAATTGCATAAACGTTTCCCCATTTCTCACTTTGAATAAGCCCAATCCTTGTAGTTTGAAGCTACGCTTCTTCGTGTTTTTACCCCCCTTACCAACCAACCACGCTGGATGCAGTGGAGGGGTTTTGGTAAACAAGACATTGCCAGTGGTTTCATCATCGTGTCTGGGCTTTCGCTTTAATTTGTGTGTGAAGAGGTTGGGGCGTTTCAGCAGCAGACTGGGCTGACAGGCAGCTAACTGATATCCATAATCCCCAAGCTGTAAGAGGAGGAGGAGGAGGAGGAGGGCAGAAACACAGCTAACTTAATTAGCTGAATTAAATAGTTACATTGACCAAGGCCAATATATAAAAGGTGATATAGATATACTGGGATCGCTGTCGGCCAGTAGGTAATGTGTCCCTCCCACCTTCACTAATCATGAAGATGTGTCGTTTAATGTTATATTAATGCATAGTCGTCATTATTATTTTTTTTATTCAGCTCCGGCTGACAGAGTTCCCATTAGTTCAATTTTGACAGAAACCCTGGAAACGGAGAGGATATTATTCTGGTGAGCTAATGCTTCAATCAAGTTTTTTTGTTCTTTGTTTGCTAATATTCAATGACCCATATTACATTACATTTCATTTAGCTGACGCTTTTATCCAAAGCGACTTACAATAAGTGCATTCAACCATGAGTACAAACTCAGAACAACATATTAGTCAATACAGATTGTTTTTGTTGTTGTTGTTGTGTATTGTTATAGCTGGTATACAAGGCTCCAGACTATTTACAATGCTATTTCAACCACTGTGAACCGTCAATGAAGGTTTCCTTTTACTTTATTATAGTAGTCCATAGTGGTTATTTGCATAAAACACACAATTCAACTGATATCTTAACTTATCTTATAACTAATACAACATGTTGAACACATGTTGGCATTAGTAGTTTTAGTAATGTATTACAAGCTGCTTAGAGCTAGTGTTAAGAAGTTAAACAGGTCATAATTCATCTCTAATATCTATTTATATTGCTGAGAAAACACCTGGATTTATTCAAATTTATCGCCCAAAACTCCCTTTAACAAGATTACTTTTGAACACATCATGATAACGTTATATTTAACCTTTGCTTCAGTTTTACTGAATAAAGCTTGAACGCAACACAGTGAACTGAACGGAACCTCCGTACATTAGCCGTTAGCTCTGATGCTGCCCGCGTTAACTAGCTAGTCCTGACGATTAAAAACACAGAGTTGTAGTCAACAGAGGAACTATATCGCGGATCAGAGACGAGAAAAGATTTATGCCGACCTCTCGATCAAATATTTATTATGAATATCGTCCAATAACGATTCTCAGTAAAACTTTATTTCATTAATCTGCAGTTAGCATGCGCGCCGAACCGTTGGGGGATCCGTACTACGGCCCGCCACACCACTCGTATGTGACCGAGAAAGTTAGAGCTTCGCTTACAGACGTCTCCTTGTGTGTGGAAACCAAATCGACTGAATACATCATCTCCATCTGTCCTGCACATCGCTTAGCAGTGGGCGGGAACAACGTAGTCAATGTGGAAGTGAGTGAAGACATAAAGCTTGCCATTGTTCACCACTTTGAGTCCAAAATAAGTTGTGGAGGAACGATCATAGTTCTGAGACCGAAAATCAAGTAATTGGTGTATCTCTAGCTTTTGATGTGCAACCGTAGAGCAGTTTATGGTTAAAGATGTATACATTGATACCTAAACCTACACAACACAGAGCAGGCTTGTCCACCGCTGCATTCAATGTCTTATTCCACTTTCAACAATCACCAGATGAAACCCAGTGGAGCAGAGCAGCAGGACTTTCCTCCTGTCCAAGTGGCACTGCCAGTATTTCCCATAATGCAGCTCAGCACTTTCCCTTCATCAGCCAGTTGCTCCGTTAGCCTACATTCGACCCGGCAGAACCATCAATCTCTCTCACACACACACACACACACACATCTGAGGCCGTTAAAACCCCTGAGACAGCCAGAGACGAGCAAAGGTAGCCACGTGCGCGCGCACGCACGCACGCATGCACGCATGCATGCACGCACACAAACACACACAGAGCAGCCCAGCAGGCAGAGTAGAAACATCCAGGAGTGAATTATTCATCACAGGAGTAGCAGAGCCAAACACCAGGCAGGGACCTTCCCCCAGCTGCTGCTACACACACATATTAATTAACAAACACTGATAATTCACCAATTCCACTCTGTGTGTGTGTGTGTGTGTGTGTGTGTGTGTGTGTGTGTGTGTGTGTGTGTGTGTGTGTGTGTGTGTGTGTGTGTGTGTGTGCAGTCCAATGTACTGCTATGCCCTACTTTCCTCCACCCTTTCCTGCCTTCTCCCCTGTCCTGATTATGTCTTATTTTCATCTGATGGTGTCTGTGGGGTATACAGCACGTGTGTGTGTGTGTGTGTGTGTGTGTGTGTGTGTGTGTGTGTGTGTGTGTGTGTGTGTGTGTGTGTGTGTGTGTGTGTGTGTGTGTACTTATGAGATAAATAAAGAATGGCGAGTTCTGTCGACACATCTGATGACATCTATTTGCTAAAAGCAGCACTGACTCTAGCTTGAATCATTCATGAAAACAGATTTTATGTTGAAAATGGTCCACAAACATTCCTAATCCTGCGTTAAGAGAAATAAAGTACAGTCAGTACGACAAGTGCAGCGTCTGCATCTCTCACTGCTCAACTGTTCCCCCCTGTTGGACTGGGGCCCTCTGTCCCAGGTCATAACTGAAAGATTGATGAAATTGCGATGTGGGGAGCATGAATATATGTAACAAAATGGCAAAATTCATTGGTCTGGCAGCCGGTGATGTCTGTACAAAATGTCCACCAAGTAGTTGATGAGATATTGTATTGGTATTTTTTCTCGTCTCTGTTGAGCGTTGCACATGCATTCGCACAAGTGCTAGCTAGGAGTGTTTCATTAGCCAGGGTTAGCAAAATGCAAAAATTGGCAATATTTTACCGCTGGAAAATCTGTCAAACTAGACAATAAGTAAAAGTTCTATGGCATTTATTCCCTCTCTGTGTCCCGCTGATAGCGATCATTCACACAGGGATAGATTATGTAAAAAATATCTATAAATAATAGACAGATCGGTATGATCAGCCGAGTGAGTTGCCGAGCCCCCGAGCTCCAGCGATGTACCGCCATGACATCAGCGTCTCAACAAATGAGCCTTTGTTGAGAACGCGGCTGTGGGGAAGCTCTCATTTGCACTGCGACCATTGAGATCCTGATAAATGACCTCTGAGGTCATTGCCGACAGTGTTTGCTCAACCCTCGGCCTCCATCAACCCGGTATAACTCATCCTGCCATTGTCAAGTGGAATTGGATTTAGTGCAAATGAGACCGCCTCACCCCCTCCGGCATGTAGCCAGCTCTCCTGACGCTCGTATGTCAGAGGACTACTGGGTGTGTGTGAAGGGCAAGTGGGCCGCTGTAGGAGTGAGGGATTATGAGCAGTAAATGGACTACGGGGCTTGGAAAACGGCGCGTGGAACATTTATGGAAAGACATATGTGTCGGCACGAGCAGGGAGGGGGTGAGGGCAATAACTGCATGTGTGTGTGTGTTTAACCGGAGATTAAGTTACGATCTATAGACGCTGAATAGCTGACCTCGGTACGTTGGCTCTCATGTCTTCTCTCCCCCCATCAATACCTTCACCTTTTGTCCTACAAGTGCGCGCGCACACGCACACGCACACACACACACACACACACACACACACACACACACACACACACACGCGAGTGTTGCAGACTGCACATGGGTCAAGCAGCGCTAATGCGGAGCACTCACCGCTCTAATCTGCTTCCATCAGGAGGCCATTTGTAACCATGAGAAGAGCACTCTCACTGTCTGGGTGTTCAGGGAAGAGCAGAGTGAGACCTTTCACAGCTTTGGACAGTATGATTCTGCAAAACCCAGGACGGCATTCAAGGACAGCATTTGTGTTTTCGTCTCATGCCAACGATTGTTCCTCCGGTGTGGTCAAGGCTGGGAGAGAGCGTGGCGTTGGCAAATGATCTGTGGATAGCTTATGTTATGGTTAGGGAACTGAGTCGTACAGGAAAACTGTGTACACGCAACTACAGTTGTCCAGAAGATGGACGTTGAAGCAGGAAGTGGGTCTGTGGCCTGTGATGGATGTTTACAGAGAACACTTTAGGTAATCAATGTGTTAGCGATGCCACATGCTCCCTGATCCCAGCGATGGACTCGTTGAGTACAATTTGATCATCACCGATAGGAAGAAGTCAGGGCTCAGCAGTAACTCTCAAAAGTGGTTGCCATTTGTAGTCACCTTCTATGTTGAGTCATTGAGATACTCAGCAGTCATATGTCGAGATCGTGACGTGTAAACGCATCATGTGCTTGTTGTACATGCTTTGCAGTGTCATTTTCCGGCCGCCTCAAAGATGCCGATACACATCGCACCCCAAGACTTCGCAGGTGTGGTGTTTTCATGGTTTTCCGTTCCATCTGGTTCTTTGCAGCGATATTTAAATTTGACTAATGCAATGAATATTAAGAATGTATTGATTTTAGCGTGCATGATTTGCCGTCTTTATTTGTTTATATGTTTAAAACAGAGGCAGGCTGTGGATTTTCTACCTGCGGGGCACGCCCCTCGCACAGCGAGCGCTAGTTAGCTCGCGAGCTAACAGCGAGCTAGCGCAGACCTGCTTTCCATCGCGCCTCGGGTGGCCAAGCAGGGTGAGATGCACCGCGGGGCGGGGAGCACAGCAGGTCCAAGTGTTATACAGTGTCCACAAGGAAAGTCTGCAGCTGCTGCTGCTTCTTCAAGTTTTAATGGCGGATCGCAACCAACTTGACTAGGTGCATACCGCCACCTACTGTACCGAAGTGTGCAGATTCAGGGTGCTGCTGCTGCTGTTCCTGTGAGGAATCACACGTACAGAACCCCCTAGCTGGCCGTCACCATGTAGTTTAACCGGCTTTTACCATAGAGAGAAACAGAGGTGCAATCTGATTGGACAAGAGCGTTAAGCAGAGCGCTTAACAGCTGCCAAGCCGCCCGCGAGCAGCCAGAAGCTTTCCCTTGAATTATTTATATTTAGCCCTTACAAGTAGCGTGAATCCATTTCAATTCAAAATCGACTCACGGTTCAATCAACAGGAGGCGTTATGCATTTTATTCTGGTTATCATCAAGGACGTACAAACATCGGCTTTTGGAGTCTGTGAATCTTAAAGTCCAACCATGTTGAATCCAAACCGGACCCCACAAACTGACCCTTTAAAAAGCAAAGACCAACCAAAATGCAATTGAATTCAATTGACAAATATGGCAATATTAGATGCGTCAATGATGTAATAAGCTGACTTGTTTAATACGATATTTCTTATTCAGTTCAAGCTATTTACTCCTAGTCGAATACAACATCTCAACAGCCCTTTCTGACGAGAAACTGAAACCGTTATCTAGGCTCTCTTCAAAGTCACGAGACTCCTTTGACAAAAACAGTCATTTTGTATACACAGAACACGCCTTTGTGTGTGTTATTGGGTTTTTGATGAATCACAACTAACACAATCACAACCAAGCCACTGTAATAAACCGTACCGAGTGTCTCAGACTTTTGATTTATTTTACTAACGCAGTAAAAAAATTAAAAATAATTAAAGGCCAGCGAGTACTTGGCTGCAGAGAAAGAAGCCCATCCCTCGTGGAGAGCAGTGCTGCCGGCTAGAGACTCTGAGGCGAGAACACAATTCCTGGCTGAACTAGTCCAACTCTTCACACACCAGGCATCGCTGAACAATTGTATTGCTGGTCTAAGAAGGCCTTGATTGCCGCTGACCCCTTGTACCGTCTCCCGGTTTTTCCTGGATCACTGCCTCCGTTCCTATCCAAGCGCTAACATCTGCTCGGTAAACGAACACCTGGGCTCAATAGAGGATGTCTGCACCTTTGTGTTCACAAACATCTGGTCCATTTGTTTTTGACCCTGCTACTTTACAATGTATAGTTCAGCTTCACGCACTCACAGTGGTGTGGAATGCACATTGAGAAAGTGCTCGGGTACATGGTGTCATGTTCAACTGGGTTTTTCACAGGGAGATGAAGACTTTGTGGTCGGGGCTTCATTGGTGGCAACGTGTTGCTTCAAGGAAGACCAGTTGAGTAACAGATCAGAGAGTGTGTCGGCTAATTGGACACGGCATCACTGTAAAGGTATGACGCCGGATTTTACAACGTTATCACAACTTTTCTCCCACGGGAACGATCCGATGCGCGATAAGAGATTGGCAACACGAATGTTTCTCGTTCTGTCCAACACTTATTTAAGGGATATAAGAGCACCTTTGATCTTGTGACTCACACTGTTCTATTTCTCAGCAGCTATATTTGGAATGATCATCAATACCAGTGAGACATTGTCCTCGTGGACCAAACCGTGATCGTCACAGGGCCAGTCGACATGTTGTAAACTGCACTTTCTACTTCCCTTTCAGCTTTCGATCACGTCCAATCAAACAAGGGATTGCCGTGCTCCGGTGGCACCGTGAATGTACCGTATCGTTACGTGTCCGGTGCCGGGCCCAAACGTGTTGTGAATTATTTTGTGAAGAATGAGCAAAGCGATCCGCTGCCAGACGAGTCACGGAGGCAGGGATGTTGAACAGGAGGATTATTTTGTCTCCTTCACGCGGTGTAGGCGGGGGGAAAGTACACATGTGGGCTGCATGACGCCCACAAAGAAAAAAAGAAACGACTAGATTAACAACACCTTTTATGAAATGCAGTGATTTATTTCAGTGTTTCAAATGGTTGTTTATTTTGCGTTGCAGGAAAACCAGAAGCATCAATATGCTGCTGGGATGTGATACCGAACCTAAGAAGGAGCTTCAGTGACTCAGATGATGATCTCATCCATACGCTCAGGGCTGCCCTGGATACTGGTTTCCCATGATCCTCTGCAGCATGTTGTCACACATCTTCTGAACACTGTGGTGACTCCCCCCCCCCCTCCCAAAAAAAACCCATTGAGGAGTCAGTTCCATCCCCCGGGGAGCTCCTCCATGGTCATGTGTCTCCTTCCACCTCCGCTCCCTCCTTTCAGCTGGGAGGCTGGGGCTGACATCACTTAGCCTCAGGCTGCTGTGGGGAAGCGTGAACCGGATCGGGCTGGTCGGGTTTCGGGGGGGTGGGGTGCGAGTCATGCTCGGGGACGGGAAATGCTGCGGGAACTCAAATCCGCTGCAGCGGGAAGGAAGCCAAAGCAAACGGAAGTGAAGATGTAACCCCTCTGTGTTTACTGCAGGGTTTATCATACGGCCTACGGTCTTATAGCAACTAGCAACTAGCTTTTGTTTATCTAAATACAAAACAAGCCTTTTTCCTAAACTAACACCTGGCAGCTGTCTGAGTTGTATCTGTGGTGATATTTTCTGTAAATAACCAATACAGTCCAAACAATCATGAAGCGGCACTTTCACTGAAAACAACGTGTATTGCAGAAATTGGGACTTGAGAGATTCACACGCCACTTCTCTCAGATATGTTGGGATGATGCACACACATAAAGATAAAGTCCTGCTTACAGGCAATAATAAAATGAACATTATTAATAGTTTAAACTGTATATTCTGTAAAAAAATGTAGCTCACTGAGCATGCTCAGAATCTTCTTCTCTGGTATTTGACGTAGTCTTTACCGCCACCTACAAGCCCATAGAGCTTTTGTAATCATGTTTACGGAGTCATTTGGTAAAAGGTCCTGTGGACAGAATTTTACTTTCAAACGTATAGAGGAAAATATCCCTTTGAGATATCAAATATGTGCAGACAGGGCCTAAAGCCACATGGGGCGGACACATCCCTGTTGCGGTTTCTCTATTCTGGTTGTAACCACAGCGAGCGCGCTACAATCTTTTAGAGTAACACAAGAACACACCTGATAAATGATCAATAATGATCATGATTTATTCCACTATATGATTCATAATGATGCGTGCTTTAAGCTTCAGCCCCACTCCCCCCCCCCCCCCCCCCCCCCCCTCGTAGCTCAGATGAGCATCCATTAAACAAAGATTTCTAAAGCGTTCCGCTAATTGTTGCCGCTATCCACCCCTCTGTGACGAGGCAGCCGGAGAGACGTGTGTGTGCGCCAGTCGGAGCAGTTTGCTGAGTGTTAATTGGACACGATGAAGCTCATTAACAGAAGCCCTAAAGACCCTGAACAGCGAGTGTCAAACAGGAAGGACGATGTAACTCAGTGCTTAGTGCAATTATCACTCCTGCTGCTGGTGATTAACACGTGGGGGGAAAAAACAACAGTGCTAACATGGGAAAGGGGCCCCCACTGTATTAAAACAAAGCATCAATCAAATGCATAATAATTCATATTTATTCATCAGGAATGCATGAATCATCAAACTGATTTTTAACCCTGAACTACAGCTGAATAAGCGGATGACATATCTGATGCTGGTATTTGGCTCTCGGATCACTGAAGGAGACAGGAAGCCTCTAGGCGAGTGTGGACAAGACTTCTGCCATCATTTGCAAGTCCCGGGCATATTCCTTTGATCTGAGCCCACCGAGGTCAGCACAGAGTCAGTGCTCATGCCCGGGTCAGCCCAGTACAATGCCCGGGTCATCTGATGCCACGGGACTTATTATCAAAATGCACTCAAAATCATAGTTTCCCATAGACTTCAATTGGGAAAGGGAAGTCTGTAACTCGGCAGAGAATTCTTTTTGAGGTGCATCAACTTCCCAGAACGAACACTTGAATAGTTTTTATTTCAATCATCAGGTCCTAAAAGTTGTAAAATAAACTAATAGCCGAATTCAGAGTTATTTTCCTTCCTCAGTTCATTTGAATGAGGCTGAAACTATAGACTATAAGAAGTGGACGTAGTCATTGTGTTGTCACCCATTGGTTTGTGGACTGACTGGAAACAATGTATGCACTGCTCCGTGATTAAGAAAGCCAAAATATCCTTTGCAAAATTGAAATTTTGTTTCATATATATTCTCATTATTATCTACCCGAGATCGTCCTCATTATCAATGTTTTGTCAAAAGGAAAATAAGTTAAATGAAATGAGGTCAAAACAAAACATGTGTTACTCTCTTGTCATTTCCAAGGGCCGACATAATTTCAAGTATTAATTGTAAAAAGAAATGTCTATATATATATATATATATATATATATATATATATAATATATATATATATATATATATAATTATTATTATTATCATCAACTACTAATTTATCAATCCAGAGCGGTAGAAAATAATGCTGCCACAAAGGAATATGCCCGGCTGCCTGTGCCTGGGTGTGCATAGATCCATCAAACTGCAGCGTGACATGTTTCCTCTCCTCGCCCCCACAGCAGCAGCCCTGTGCATTGTTTTGCTGCCGGGCTGAGTATAGAAGCGCTACCTGAAAGCGGCCCACGTGGCTGCAAAGCATGACAGAGTGCTTGTTTATCACCTCCGCTGCTGTAATCCTTCGCAGCACACGAACCCCCTTTAATTGCATCACATCAAAGTCAGAGCCACGTCTTCCCTCGGCGGCCGACGTGGAAGACGAATGTGAGAGCGCCTTAATCGGTCTCGACAGGTGGAACCTCCGCAGCATCGAGCGGGCCCTTTACAGCTTTATCGGAGCCGTTACATCAGCCCACCAAACAGGCCAGGACGCACTCCAGAGGCTACCAGGAGGTGCGCTGGTTGTTTGCTTCCAGATCGCTTAAGTGTGCGTTGATGTGTGGACACATGTACAGAGCAGCAGGCATGAAGGTGAGGTCATGCTGGATGTTAGGGTGGAGCCCTCCACTTCCCCGTGTCTTCCCAGGTGGAAAGCTGACCCTCCGACCAGCTTCCTTCCTTCCTTCCTGCCGCTCCGCTTGGAGGATTCCTTGTTAACAGAGCTGCTATTTGTTCCACTAATAACAAAGGATTACATCACATATTCAGGCCATGTCCACACTAGAACGTTTCCATTTTAAAACGCATATCTCCTGCTACGTTTACACCTACGCCAGAGTGTCAGAGCACCGAGGATGGACGAGCTTGGAAACTTAGTCCTAGTGTGGACTCATAAGTTTAAAAACGATGACGTAGACACCGCGTTGGCTACTTAGCTGATACTGCACGCTCACATGCACTAAAAGCCTGCACGTGCACACAACAGCTCTGATAACCACACACACACACACACACACACACACACACACACACACACACACACACACACACACACACACACACACACAGAGGGAGATAGACTTCATGCTCTGCTCTAATAGACGTTACTCTCTAATCTTTTCATGGGTGATAGTTGTTTGCTGCTATATTGATGCTCTGAAAGTTGTATACACCACCTTTAAAAAACTTAAATATAAATCCAAGCTGGTATCAACTACTTGACTTGCTATTGTACCAACCGTATAGTAAAGATTCTAGCGAGACAATATTTATATAACTTCCAGGCCCAATAGAAGGCCGAAGTGAAACCAGAACTTCCAGAAGAAGTGACACTGCATTTAAGATCCCTTTGACATTCATAACACTGCTAATAACATCACATCCAGCCTTAGAACAGAGCCTCTCTTAAACAGTGTGTCCATAGAATCTAATAGAATCTAATCTGTTTTTAGGTGCCGTCAATGAACACCAATTCCCATGAGCCTTGGGGCTATCACTGGTCATCTCCTGAGGTCTCAGATAGCGCCGACATGTCTCTTATAACAGCAGCACTGAGGGCACTGAAGGCAGCAGAGAATACAGCTGAGCTAAAGATTTGTCAAATTTTAATTTGTATTCCCTCAGAACGCTCTCATGAGACATCCTGTGGGCCACGCAACACATTTAGCCTTAGCTTAGCAACCCGCTACATGGCCTATGTGGATTTAAGCAGCGCCCAAAACAGCTGACCGTCATCTCACCATCTGCCCCCAAATCACCCATCTGGCCAACCATGCCAGATGGGTTGCCAGATCTGCGGCAAGGTTATGCACCGGATAAACCATAGAATGCCAACAATGCCGTGGGCAGTGACAGAGTGGTGGGTCTTGTGGTTGGTAATTTGGTTTGGACTTTTTGGTACACCGCACTTCGTTGGATAATGTCATTCTATTCAAACTCAACATATCACCATCATCTCATTACAGTATGATCTTCGCACCGGGAGGATGCCAGCGTTGTTCTCACAGACATGGATTGTCCCCTCGTTAGGAATTCTCAGTGTGTCCCTCAGAAGTCCAAAACAATGGCTGCTCAAATGTGTGCCAGGGCGCCACATACACAGCAGAAATCTTGGCTTTAATGTCAGGAATGACATCTCTCGCACCGGGATTAGAAAAATGTATTCTCTGCCGGTGACACTTTTCATTGTTGCAAGGTGTGAACAGATGGATCCGTGACATATTGAATGTGCACTAGTATATACAAAAATGCAGCTGTGTGTACTCTTTTCAACGCGTGGGCCGATGTCAATGTTAAAGAAATTATGTTAGTGGACTGACTAATGCAGACAAAGCCCAAACGTACCAGTTGTTTGTGTGAAAGCAGCTCCACTGGTCTTGATGTAAGGCTTGAAACACTTAATATTTGAAGCCACTGCAAAACCAGTACAGCGTGTTTGCTGCTGACCCGTCTGTCAGCGGGTAAAGAGGAATTCTGCCATTGATCGAGGCTAAACGACAATATGATCTGGTGTGACTCATTCAAGAAGAGTCTGCACTGACAAGCGTTCCACTGTGGACCTCGTTCACAGTGGAAGTCAGATCTGTTTGACCCTGACACTCATGTAGCTATAGTGCTAAATCAGTGGTTCCCTGGCGGGTCAATGACTCTGACGGGATGTGTGGGATGATTAACAGATTGGGAGAGCCGGAAAAATAATTTCTGCTGCACTAAATCCAATATGTGAAGTCTACACACTTGATTTCTTGACCCAATTAAAGTAAAGTGAGGTAGTGACATCTTATACGTCTCTGGTAGAGGCTGCAACCTGTCAATCACAGTAGCCCCGCCCTAAAGCATACCCTGCTTTATGGTCGATTTGACTCGAAATGCTTGAAACTATTGAGATCCTAAACTCATGTTTACAATGTTTACTGAGGGAATAAACCAAGAGAGAGAATTAGAGTCATTTCCTCAAAGACTTCTATACAACCTGACCTCCTTTTGCAACCGGAGAAGTCGCCCCCTGGTGGTCAGTGGAGGTCATCGGCTTCACTTGGCAGAACCGGAGGTTGCCGCCAGTTTTGAATACAGCCTGAGATGGTGCACATGGAATAGCATACTTGCTCAACATTAGCATGTTAGCATGCATGTTAGCATGCTCACAGCCACAACAGCAACGCTGCGGATGTTTTCACTGCGGTCCTGGAGAACAACACTGCAGCAGGAACGACCACAGAGGAGGTCTTCAGGTCTTCAGCACCTGGTCTGTCTTTGGCGACAGCATCACAAGCGAGCAGGATGCGGGGACACGACTTAACAGGTGTGTAGTGTGAAGACAGGTGTGGTCCAGAGGGCTTCGTCACTGCCAGAGGGGAGTGATGAAACAGAAATAATTGAATTAAAATCATCTTAAAACAAGTTATCTGTTGCACTGTACCATCCTGCTGCCCATACAGAGACAAAGAGCAGTGTTTTGAAACCGCCCTGTGTGATCGGCGTGCAGAACATTTATTTATTGCCAAAAAAAGACGAGACAGAGAGAGAGGCCCCGCTTCACACTACCTCCGCGCACATCCCCCCGGCGCCGCTGAGGCAGAGGCCGATAAAAATAGACGTGCCGAGAGAGCAAGAGAGAATTTAAGAAGGAGGAAGAGAGGGAGGCGTGGACAATCGGAGAGGAAGGGACCAGAGATACGGAGGCAGGAGAAAGAGATCCATCAGACGCCGTGAGCAGTTTCCTCTGTCTGTCCTGAGAGCTGTGCTTCGCCTCCTGGGACAGTCTGTACTCATCGCCTTCACACTCACACACACACACACACACACACACACACACACACACACACACACACACACACACACACACACACACACACACACACACACACACACACACGATGCCCTCCTTCAGTGCCCCTTTTAGGGCGGCTGTAGCTCAGGGGGATGAGTGGTCGTCCCGCAACCAAAACGGTAGGCGGTTCGATCCCCAGTCCCCCCATAGCTCACATGTCTCATGTCCCTGAGCAAGACACTGAACCCTCAGCTGCTCCCCGGGCGCCTCACAGGGCTGCCCACTGCTCCCTATCCAGGGATGGGTCAAATGCAGAGAAGAATTTCCCCAAGGGGATTAATAAAGTGCATGTTTCTTTTTCTTTTCTCACCTGCACACATAACAGTGCTGGGAGTGTGAATTATGTATTAGTCTCTCTGACAGAAAGAAGAAGAAGGAAGACAACCGGCTCTCTTCTTCACACTGGTGTTTGTAGGATAATGTTTCGTAGTGCGTTAGCTGCGTTATTCGTTTTATTTCCCCCGCTGCCCCTCACGCGCGTCCTGCTGTGACGTTTGGCGTTCCCGTGGTCGTGGCAAGGCGTGATCACGAGGACTCACCTGTGCAGCGTCTCCAATCTGCACACTGAACCAGGGTCAGTGGCCCAATCCCAATCTCAATCTCCACCTTACGGACTCACAGACTTTGAGGCTCCAACGAAGTCCGTGAGGGTTTAGTTCTGTCCCACTGTCACATCGTCAAGTGTTTGAGTCTCTGGCAGACATGTTGAGCCCTTTATGATCCCTTTCCGTAAGTCAGCATTAGATGCCGACTTTGCTCGAGGCAATTACCCACAGTTCATAGCAATGTGACGTTAAACACGCAGTTCCCAATGGAAGCATGGAGAGGTCCTTTGTGGAGGTTAGTTCATGCCGTTGTGCCAGTTACACTCGTTGTCTTGTTGATTCCTCACAGTTAACTTTGTTTGTACACCCTCTGGCGTTCCGGAGAATAACCCAACGGACAGTTATTCAGTTGAGCACGTGAATATAAAGAAAGCTCTAATTTCAAAAGCTGGGCTTTTAATTTGAAAATCTTTGCGAGTAGTATTACATTTATTGAGGGTAGCTTAACCCTTTTCAGCTTTTTCAACTTATGCATGTTCCATTAAGCTCAAGACTTGAATGAAAGTGTTCTTGGAGAGGACAGTCTCCACACAGATGCCTTTATTTAGAACAAGTGATCGTGGCGTGAGCCGGGCTCTGCAGAGAAGAACGTGGAGCAGCTGAGGGTGTGTGTGTGTGCGTGTGCGTGTGTGTGTGTGTGTGTGTGTGTGGGGCGGGAGGCCCACATACAAGGTGATGAACATCCTGAAAACACCACTGACTGGTCCTGACTGAGCACATGTGGATGCACACCATCAGATGTGCATGCAGGGGGGAATAAAGACAGACAGCAAACACTGACGCATAGTGCGGCCATGTGAGAAGGCACACACACACACACACACACACACACACCTCGGGGAGTATGCCCTCACATGACGTAGTGAGGATGAAAATAGACGCAGGGTACAAAGAGTGCTAGCTGTGTTTAAAAAAAAACACAGCAACGTCACTTTAAAGATTTCTTTTTAAAAGAAGATTTTCACATTTTCTTGACAGCAGAGATGGGAGGAGCTTAAAGTGTCGACTCGCAACCAATTGTTTAGCTTTGCTAGACGTAGCATATATATACACACACACACACACACACACACACACACACACACATATATAAACACACACTGATGGCCATCGAAGGACAATAATTGGTTGCCAATTTCTCCAAACGGTTGCCAGTGGCAACCTGGCAACCGTTACTGCCGAGCCATGTGTCCTTCATATCTATATAAAAAACACCACATATTCGAGGTGGAAATGTGGAAGCTAAAGTTGAATGTGTGGCAGGTTTGCAAACTCGTAGAAAATATAGAAGGAAAATGTAAATGAAATGAATCTGCAAAATACTGCTCGACTCCCAGGGACGTGGAAAAGTCACTGACGAAACATGGATCTTTATCTGAAGTATGGGTTCAAAAACTACTGATTTATTTTTATTTATTACCCCAGGTTACTTTGAATACCCATACTAGTTAAGCTAATAGTAAAAAGATCTAAATAATCAGATGAATGGTTCCGGTCTGAAGGATGGGAAACTGTGATTGTCACTTTTTTACTTTCTAAGCTCAATGCTATCCATCTATACTCAACAATGATTGATTCATCATCAATAAAACTATTTGCTACAGCATGTAAAACAACACCTATGGACTGCCATCCATCACGCGTTAGTATCACGCAACAGACTCCGTGTTTTAACGTCTCTGTTTGCCATTCGTTTCATGAAGCAGTGGAAGCTGGTCACCTCTTCACGCGTCACGCGAGAGCGGCGGATCGAACGCGGTTATTTTCAGCACTGAACGCCTCCGCACGGACCTCTGAAAAAAACAACACATTTCACACTCCTCGGAGGACGCAAACCGCCGACTGTCCCTCCATTCAGCAAAGCCAGCACATGGACAAACCCACACAGAGACACACAGGGCACCACGAGCTCTGCCAACACCAAACACATCCACACATGCATCCCCATGCTCTAAAAAACACACCAAGTCACCTCATTCCACTAAACTAATCAATAACATCACACCACTGAAGCCTCGTCTTGCTCTCTGGGTTATTTTTGTATTCTTACTTTGGTGTCATCCAGTGGCAGCATCATAAATGACAGTGATGGACTGTTAAGGCGTACCCATATTTACAGTGGTTTGCATTCTGGCATTTAGTTTAGTATGCCATCCATCCATTATCTTTAGCTTATCCTGTCCAGGGTTCACCCTGGACGGGTCACCAGACTATCACAGGTCTGACACACAAAGACAGACAACCATCCACGCTCACGTCCAGACCTGCGGGAAGGTTAGAGTCATCGATTAACCTCAGCTGCATGTCTTTGGACTGTGGGAGGAAGCCAGAGAACCCGGAGAGAACCCACGCTGCCACGTGGGAGAAAGTGCACACTCCTGTCTGGCCCGGGAATCGAACCCGACGGATTAGTACTGCACTTCCATGATGCTGGAGGTCTCGCAAGAGACCATTTCTTAGAAATACGGTACAAAGCTGTGCAGCAGAGGCCGACAGTTCCTGACCTTTAGTCCTGGGTCATGAATGCCGTGTCACACACCTCCCATGATGCATAGTTTTGTCTGACCCCTCCCCGCCAGGTGAGTGAGCTTTGCAAAGCGCCTTCTCTGTGACGAATATGCACACGGAGACGACCGCAATGACATCATTGGCGTTGTGTTCTCAGACCTGACGGAGCTCCACATGAGACGTTGCATAACCGCTTTCACAAGATGGGCAGCGACCCCGACCCAGCAGTGACCTGACCTCCAACGGGGGAAATCTGTGTGAGTGTCCCTTTAATAACTGTTTATTTATAATATCTTCATGTCATGAGCACAACAAGTAATAGAGGCAATACCTTCAGCCAAAAGCAGTCAGTGAGATGTCGCCCTTTGCTCAAGATGACTGTATGGAAGTGGCGTGGTGGTAAATATTTCAATGGCCCAAGTCCCCATTCAGCTGAACTGTATGTAACCCCCATGAGCAAGTGCTGCACACACTCTGGTGCTGCTGGCTTTCTTCCCCCATCAGGAGAGAGGTGGTAGATGGGAGAAGGGCTTTGTAGTAAAGACGACAAAGAGCTAATCTCTTCACAATAAAGGCATGTTTACAGTGGCTTAAAGCAGTCGTAGCAGCAGCCGCTAACTCCAGGCATAACGTGTCGTCTCAGCAGAGGACGTCCATTGACGGCTTGGGTTTTAATTGAATATCAAACCGTTTTCCACGCACTACATTTACTGTGGTGAACAGGCAGACCCTCTAACTCCTATTTTTAGACCTTTACGGGTCGCAGTTGTGTCATTCGGGCGAAGGGCAGCAGCGCGCAGCTCGTTTCTGACACGTCCATTGTTGTCATGGCGGCGAGCACACGTCAGGATGTATAACCCGCACGGGAGCGCGCGCTTCATCTCGAGGCGGCGGTTTACTGGACCGACGGTTTCAGCGGCTGGAGGGCGGGAATATGGAGGTGGGAGGCCGGGTCCTTTGTCCCTCTGAGCCGCTCTCCTCCCCCAGCAGCATCACAGCAGCGCGAGCCCCGGCGGTTGCGTTTGTCTCCCGTGCAAAACATGTGCCTCCCCCTCCACTACACACACACACACACACACACACACCTCGGTTAGTCTTCTACCGATACGTGTTGTGTGTTTTATCTTATATGTGGTTAGCACAAATAAAAAGCACGAGGGACTCATGTAAAGACCCGACAACTTCCTTGAAGAATGAACCGACGCGTGCGGTCTGTCATAATGACGCCACCAAACAAGGCACCGTAACCGCACGGTGCCGCCAGTCGGCTACTAGCAATATGCATTCATTAAAATAGCGTGAAGTGCTTTTATTTTATTTATTTTTGCATTAAAGTCGCTGGCAACAAACCGTTTTTGGCGAAACCGCCGCAAAAGCACAAAGCACTTTGTTGCGGCTGTACTTTACCCGACGTGATGTCGAGGCAGAGAGAGAGAAACACGTTTTTTTTAGGGAAACACATTCATGCACAACACCTAGCTTAAACACGCCGCCGACCGCCGCTAACCTGCGCGAGCACCGCCGCACCAGGTAGGCACACACAGGTCAGGACAACACAGATAAATAAGTAGCAGCGCAACCCCCCACCCCCCGTGAACGCAACACCACTACTGAGCATTACTACAACACAAACAAGTGACGAGAGCCAGCGCGAGCAGACAGATTAGTAGACTAAAGCCCGACAAGGGGATCCCGTAGTCCGCTTTATTCAAGCGTAGTAAAGCCCGATGGTTGCTCGTTATCCTCGCAAATGCCGGGACCGACTTACCCGGTTTTTTGTTCCTCTCCTGCTCGTCTTGCGTTCAATTCCTCAGGAATAAGAGTGAGTCCGCATTGTTTTCTTTTGTTATAATTCCGCAGCCCCACGACAGCCAGAACCGCTGCTTTTAACGGACCGTGGGCATTTCAGTCGGTGCGTGGTGGATGGGTCTTCTGTGTGTGTGCGCGCGCGTGTGTGTGTGTGTGTGTGTGTGTGAGGATGAAACGCCTTTTCTCCTCTAGGAGCTGCATTGTTGACATTGGCTTCCTGACGTCATGCTGGCCCTCATTCACAACAACGGCCAAGCCCCCCTGCTCCTGCTCCTGCTGACTGCGTCCCCCGTCACTGAACTGTGGAGTATAGGATGTTTTTTTAATAAAGTGATTATTTGTCTGGTCAATGAAATGTCAGAAAATAAAGAAATTAAAATGTCCCAGAGCACAAATTGATTCAAATAGCTTGTGTTGTCCAAGTCGACAAACTAAATATATTTACTTATTGCCTATGAAAAATGAAGACCCGAAAAATGTTTGGCATTTTTCTTGAAAACCGACAAATAATAAATAAATAAAAAAGTTCCCAAACTACTGACTAATCAGTTCATTAAAACTAAGTGTTGCTCAATTTAAGCGGTGAAATTAACATTCTGAGGATCTCAAGGACAACCCCCTGAAATAGAAACCACTTCAATGTCTCAAAATCTTTGCTATCCCTCAAGGATGAACATCTGAAGGATTCAGAATAAAGTCCCTTCCAGTTATGCATTTGCATTTCACTGTATGTGAGACACAACCCTGCCCCAGCTCCCTGCTAGTCCACATCACGCAGAACGCGTTGGCGCGTTGAGGAAGTTTTGCGCGAAACCGCGAGAATACAAACAACGCGAGAGTGAAGAAGGGTCATATACTAATAGCATTATTTTTGCATGGTAATTAGTACGTACATTGTTTTGAAACTATGGGCGTTTGTTTTCAGGATAACAGGCTGCTGTAACATGTTTTTGACATTCGAGGTTTCATAACATTGGGCCGAAGAACGGCAGGGCATCCAAATAACTGCATTCTCAATGACTTTTCCAGGGAAACATATTTTTTTCCCAAATTATGGTCACAATTTTAAAATGTTCTCAAAGTTGGAAAGTGAAATGAAACAAAGCAAAAATGGAACCAAACTACTTGGTTATGTTTAGTAAAAGCATCATGGTTTGCCTTAGAATAAGTCTCGTTGTTGTGTTATTTAAGTGAAATAAAATAAGTCAATGTTACCGTTAGGTTTCCCACTAGACATGAACAGGGGCCTCCTGGGTGAAAGTCCTGTGTTTGTTTCACCCATCCGTCCACTTCCACCTCCTCCCCTCAATGACTTCCATGGACTTTGATTAGAAACATATTTGTGATACATCCAAACCCAACTTAATTGTGGAGAACATATGTTTCCCTTGAAATGCAGTTTTGTTGTATGAGGAAATGATATAGTTGTTTAGACCAGGTTGTGTCTTTCTGGCATTTATAAACAGGCTTAGGTTTAGCCAGCATGTTCTCTGGAGACGGTCATGTCTGTCGCTTTTTCCCCTACAATTTTTGGATGGATTGCCACAAAGTATTGTGCAGACGTTGATGGTCTGCGCTTTGTGTTTAGCGCTAAATAGAAAACGTGAGCGTACTGATACACTAATCTAAGATGTTGAACATGGTAACGATGATCTGCTTAACACTAACATGGTCTGTGGTCACGTTCAATTGAGAAACAGGAATAAACAGGTCTGAAGAAAGACCCGTAAATAGTTACAAGTGCTAATCAAACGTTCCCAGAGCCAAACCTGTCTCTTCAAATTGCTTATTCTGTCTCACAATGTTCAAGTCCAATTCTGAACTATTTGATCGCTTACATTACACCAAAATGATACCGTAAAGCAGAAAGATAAACGGGGTCGACTGAAGCGTGATTCCTGAATGAATGAAGCCAGGTTGGCAGTGTGCTGAGGGCGGTCTGAGCAGGACAGCGATACGGTTTCTAACACGGACCGTAATCCAGCGGGAGCTGGCAGAGCTACATTTTATCAGTTTGCCACAGACAGGCACCTCTTGGGCCTCATTCTGAGCGGCTGGATTCAGATCAGCCCACATTCTCAATGTCAAGTTGTTATAAATAGCCAGAACTGATTTGTACAGCTCCTCTGGCAGCTAAGATCAGCTCAGCGGGGGGACGTGATGTTCTCAGGATGGATCCACGGGTAGCCTGATGTGGCTGAACCACAAAGAGAAGCAGCCACACACACATCAGAGGTGGTTTGTTGATACAGAAAAAAGATTTGTGTTCACCTTCAGATAAAAATGAGTTTACTTGAAAGTGCTATTACTATATAATACATTACAACCATTGGCTGTTGATGAACTCACATTTTACGACAGGGCGCTTCCTCCTTGTTAAAGTCCATATTATCCACAATGCAACTCGACAGCCAACACTCGGATGTGTTTACAGAATCCTCTCGTAGAGCAAGACCTTCTTTTGCTGGAAATCAGCTGGTGTTCTCCTCTACAGTAATACCTGGCTGCTATTTGTTTTATCGCGATGATCGATGGTGAAGTCATTCAATACAATGTCAGCGGTGAAACTTATCTTTGCTTTCACAGTTTGTATTTATTCAGAAAACAATCGTTTTTGAGAAAAGAGCAAATATGGGTGGATAAACCAGTTCTGTTGGGCTTAAGGTGTGGCACATGCAAACATGCAAAGTGCATTACCTAGAACTGGGGACTTGAAACTTGACTCAAAGATTTTACATTTGGCTGAGACCTGGCATGGGACTCTTGATCAAAAGAGTACGAAGGGATTAGACTTGACACAGACTCTGGACCAAAGACTTGAGACTTGGCTTTGACTCTTAACCAAAGACACTAGACTTGACACAGACTCTTGACACAAGACTTGAGACGTGTGTCCCCTATACTCGTCTCAGGATAACCCAGAGCCATCACTGGCTCATTCAAATGTCTCGGCACACTCATCAGTAACACACTGAAATGGAACACCAGTAGAAAGCGCATCACCAAAAGAAGCGCAGCAAAGACGGTTGAAAGCAGCCTCCTTCAGTTACAGGAGAGCGTACTCTCCTCATCCATAACAGTTTGGTACATCAGTCACATGCACAGAAACCACAGCACGTAGTAAATAAATCATTTCAGATATTTGTCTTCCGCCTCCCATCCGTTGAATCCCTATATTATAAAAACACACAGTCAAAAGACCCTTCTTACCCTGCCCACCACCTCTTCCAGCTGAGCCCACTAGGAGGCGCTATAGACCCCTGCCTGCCAAATCCTCCTCCTTGAAAATCAGTTTGTCCCCACTGCAATGAGAGCTCTGAACACCTTCTACTAACACTGGCAGATGTTTTCGTCATGTGGTTATGTGAATGAATGTCTGGTGTGTTAGTTGTGTGTGACACTGCTCTAGTGACCTTCCCACCATGCTGGACCCAAACCACGACCTTCAATTAAATGATGGATTGATTGAGACTTGGCTGAGACTCTAGCTCAAAGACCTGAAACTTAACTTGGACCTGCACAAAACGACTTGTGGAGACCACACCCCTATCAACATGAAAACACAAAGTAACTTGTACTTTCAGCAGAAGTACTTTTTATACCAGTACATTCAGCACCCCCTCAGATTTCTCTTCCTCTTTTAAAAGGCAGATGAAGCTGCCGATGCTGCGTTGTACCATCAAAACAGAGGGTGGTGGGTTCAAATTTAGTCCAACCATCATCTAGGAGCTGTTGCTCTGTGTGTGTGTGTGTGTGTGTGTGTGTGTGTGTGTGTGTGTGTGTGTGTGTGTGTGTGTGTGTGTGAGAGAGAAACCAAATTACCGCAGAGCATGTCAAACTGTTGTTGAAGGGAGTACTGGGATCTATAAAAACCTCTGCATCGCTATGGAAACTGAAGCCCTTGCATCCAGATGAATCCAGTCCCTCACTTAAAGCAGACACACACACACCTCCAGAGCGGGGATGGCTGTTAACATCAATAACCTGCTGTACTGCGGCTGACGATGATGAGGAGGGCTTCTGGGACAAATTGTTTCGCTTCACTCGTTTCTCAATTTCCCCCACAAATCAAAGCAATATTCTTGACTCGTCCTCCACCAATTGTGTCTTCTTAAACGGTGTGTTTGAGGGTGGAAGTTAAACTGAGCGTGAAATTAGAAAAGATAATACTGTGTTGTTTGTGAATATCTTTGGTGGACTTGGATTAGATATCTATCGCCATCCAGAACTGTCTAATTGCTGCATTTTCCCAGATATTTTTGTATCATGCTTTTTGTTTGTTTCCACTTACAATTAAATGTATCAACACCAAAGCTTGTGCTGTATAGTATTGTGCACTATTATTTTACCGTATTGTTTCCTCTGCTGACATGAGGTCTTGTCTTCTATCAACCAGCTAGCTTGCTGTGTTCCTCCAGCAAAAACATTTGATTATTTATTTATTTAAAAAAAAATACGTAGTGTTGATGTTTTCGGAGCGAGCTACGCAAAGCTAAAGCTACGCAAAGCTAAAGCTACGCAAAACTAAAGCTACGCAAAACTAAAGCTACGCAAAGCTAAAGTTATACAAAGCTAAAGCTACGCAAAGCTAAAGTTATACAAAGCTAAAGCTACGCAAAGCTAAAGTTATACAAAGCTAAAGCTACGCAAAGCTAAAGTTACGCAAAGCTAAAGCTACGCAAAGCTAAAGTTATGCAAAGCTAAAGCTACGCAAAGCTAAAGCTACGCAAAGCTAAAGTTATGCAAAGCTAAAATTATGCAAAGCTAAAGTTATGCAAAGCTAAAGCTATGTGTTATAATAGCGAGTATGACAGGTGAGAAGGAGTGCAAATGGTGGTGGATGAGTCGTTACTGTGTCACGTACATTACTATGTGACGTTGTTGCGTTGCTACAAGTAGTTGTGTTGCCAAAACCCAACCAATCGTTTCACAACGTTGACCACTTGGCCTTGTTTCTATAAGCGTGATACAAGACTGATATGAAACTCATTTCTGGTCCAGAAACGTTGACGTTCAACGTCTCCAGGGTTTACTTGACTTTTACAGAAGGCAGACTAGTTTTTTTACATTTTATTTATTTATGACTGCCAAATTCCTTGTATGTGAAAACTTACTTGGCAACTGATTCTGAATACAAAGCTATAAACCATTCAGTTATACAGTATGAGGCACAGTGATTGTCTGGAGTCCTTCCATCCGGCTGAAGTTGGTGATTAAGTTCTTTAAACAGGTCACTGTGGTTCCCTCTCCCAGTCCAAAGACTGGTCGGGCTAACTGCAGACGCTACATTGCCTGTAGGTACGTTCACTCCTCGTCTGACCCAACGTGAGCTCCAAAGGATACCTGCAAGAGATGAGGAGGAACAGAACAGGTAAAGGAGGGAAGGGTGTTCAGTGGGCATGTTTATTTATTACTATTTATGTTCATGCCCCAAGAATCTGCCTTGCAAACGAGGCCATATCACCCAAAATAACTCAGTCCAATTTATTGTCCCACGCACGGCAACACATTAACGTCGGTCTTCAAGGCGGCACCACAGGAAACAAACTCAGGACTTTAACTCCGGGGACCGGTGTTCTTGTTGCGTGTGAAAGCGATATTTACTATTTATTTTGTGTGGTTTCGCTGACTAAACCTGATCACATTGATTATTAATGCACTAACCCCACTGGAATGTATATTAGAGGACATTGCATTTACATCACCAAAATATAATAATAATAATAATAATAATAATAATATTCAGTGGAGATTATGCACCTCAGGGTTCAGTACATTTTATGGAAATGTACTAGATATAGTTTCTGTGTTTCTGTTGGACATTTTGGACTAACAGTGGCATTAGATAAAAGGTCAAGAGGTCACCAACAAATATTAGAATTATTCTTTTGTCCCACTGAATATCTACAGCACAGCCCGTCCCCCACACAATGTTCTGTTGTTGGTCGTATTGTTCGTCAGAGTGAGGTTTGACCCGATGATGGGGATGCTATGGTTCTTTTGCTAGTCGTTAAGCTCCAGTCCAAGGTGCTGATTGGACTGAGGGACATTAGTGCCACATCACGTTTGCGGCACTAATGCAACAAGAGCAACAGTAGCTGCTCCACTGTGATGGCCAGGCGGACCAGCCCTTTAACTGGCTGTGCAGAGGCTGCAGGAATGCGAGGGATGACAAGGAGCCCGGACTGGCTGGAGTGGGAGGTTAGCCGTCATCCTGCAGACAAAGCCGCTCCTGTGCAGCTCACTGCCCGCTGCAGGACGGGGGCGGCTGCTCGCTCGGCCCCCAGGAGACGTCCTGTCGGCTGAGAACACAATGTGGAAGGGTTATGATCGAGAAATGCTCCCTGTTCTGGTTTCAGAGAGACTCGTCTAAGAGTTTAGACGAGGGCTTAATGTGTAATGGGAAAATATGTATATGATGTATGTTGATGATACATTTTCTGTTAAACATATGATTTTAATACTAATGTATGTTCAGATTAATGAGTAACATACAAGTAAGACGTGGAGGGATGGATAACATGGGTGTCAGGTTCAAGAAGCTACTCTGGTTCAAACTATCTGATAATGACTTAGAGGTGCTGACTAAATAGTGACAGAATGTTCAAAGGTACACATCACGGAGAAGTGATTGACAAATATGCTGACATAAGAATACAATCATCTGTTGATTACATGATCTGATGTATGTGAAGACAGGGGATTGGTTGATGTATGGTCCTGATCAGGCCAAAGTACGAACAATATGGAAGATCTTCAATGTACATGTCGACGTGGAACGCACAGTTCAATGTAAATCGTATGTTGGAGTAGTGGGAACCAATGAGAGAGGAGACGGTCTTGAAGGGATGATCATTTGGAAAGTATATAACTGACTGTTTGAACAATGATATTTTGTGGAAACCCTGACAGACATTGACGATTCTTGGCTGTTGGGTTTTTCTCCTGCTTGCAAGCATTAATAAATTGACAGAGGCATTTCTGTCTTGTCCAGAGGAACTCTGCTTGTTTGTCCTAACTGATTAACTCTTTTAAATTCTCCTCCCGAGACATAGAGTCATTTTTCCACGACAAATGTCTAAATTATCACCCCGAGTCAAGGTATTTATGAAAAAAAAAAAGATGCCTATAGTGTTCTTTAGGCACAACAAATATATATTTACTAGTTATAATCTATAATACTCTTTATATATACACACTGTATGTATATATACTTTTTTTTATTACTTTTTAAAGTACCTGTATAAGTAAACGAAACCATCAGCAAGAAGATTGGCTATTTCCTCTGGTTATTAGTTTTCCTGCTCTGGCCTCACCGACGCCCCGCTGATGGAGACCGAGGCCGTACTACTGGGCCCACGGAGGAAGAGACCACAGCAGAACCAGAACCAGGACTGAGCGGGTCCTGCTGCAGTACATGAGAGGTTTTCTAAAAGGAGTCCGGTGCTCCGGACCACAAATGGCATTTGATGAACTTAATTTCTTTGGTCAAATCATTTAAACACATTCAATTTGGAGAACAATTGTTTGGTTAAAGAGTGCAGATTTGAAAAAATAAATAATAATGTGGCATTAACAATCTGAAACTGGGCTTTCTCAAGAGGCGCTGCAGCCATGGCCGGTGACAAACAATGTGTGTTTTTAACCATTAAAGCACGTAAACATGCTCTAGTAAATAAAAGTATCGACCTGAACATTTGGAAACTCCTCTCAGCGTCTGCCGGTCAGCGCCACAAGCTTTCACACACTCAATGAAGACAACGGACCAAAATACTACAAACTTTGTTTTTACTCTCTAAAAGCATATCATTGCAGTCTGTACATTTTAAAATCACAGGAGACATGTTTTATAAAATAAACTGAGATGAAAAAAATTAACTGTACAAGAACAATCCGTAGGCAGCGTCTGAAGAGATGCGTTAAAAACAACGATCCATCCCAGAGGAACCCCGCCGTCATAGCAACCACCCGACCAAAGTGACACCACAACACATTCCTTTGACCCAAATAAGTGCAGTGCAGAATAATGTCAATATAATTCTGTGAAATATAACTGTGTGTAAAAGAAAACAGTAACTAAAGAAAGGAGAAACAGATAGAGAGATGTCTGCCAGGTTCATTATTCCACAGTTATTTCCATTTCAAACAGCCGCTTCGACAAAGCTTCTCTTTCGCTGCGAGCAGGCACAGCTCCTTTGGTTACGTCTGCTATTCACAGTCAAATTGGTTTTAAAATGATACGGCCCACGCTGTCAGTGCCTCTCCTCTTTTCATAAATCACAATGCAATACGGCATATACGGAATATATAAAAAGAAAAAAGGTAAGAATTTACAAATTACAATCGTAGTTACTTTTAAACAACTAAAAAAAAATTGAAAATACAGTATACTAAAACTCAGTGGCAAAAAAATAAAAAATAAAGGTCCATTTCAGAGTACGAGTCCATGTGTAGCTCCTTGGTCCCACCGTCAACACTGATGGAAAATACAGAAATGGACACTGGATGTTACGGCCGACCCCATCGGCCCACAGAGGACCTGGAAGTTACTGTTTGTATTTCACCTCATGACCTCAAGATATCAAAAAGGTGCATTTATCTATTTTAAGTCGAACTGAAATCATTTGTGCTGGAAAACCGAAATGTTTGCTTTGGTGAAAAAATGTAAATAAAATGTCAAATACTAAAAAGAAGAAATGTCACTTATGTTCCTGTAGTGTCGACACCCTTGAGGCCGGTGTGACTCTTTGGCACTGATGGGAAATGTCTGTCGTTGAAACCGGGTCCGGGCTCCCGACCGCCTCCGATGGCCCCGTCCGCGTTCCTCTGGCACCTTGTTTCGCCCCGAGCCGCGCGGGAATACTTTCCCTCCTTTGAGGTCCGTCCATGGAGTGATTCCTCTCATCCGTCGGAGAAAGAGCCGGTGGAGCCGAGGCGGCGGGTCGCGGGTCCTAGCTGTGGTTCTGGGTCTTGATCAGGCTCAGCTTGCTCCTCAGGCCCTGGCAGTCGGCGGACAGGCTGCTGTTGTCCTCCAGCAGCTTGCCGTGCTCCTGGATGAGCCGAGACGAGGTCTGCTGCTCCCTCTGGTCCTGCTCCAGCTCAGACATGAGCTCCTCTCTAAAGACAAGGAGCTCCGTTACCGTCTGTACCGCGCTCACCGTTTACATACAAGTCACAGCTGTCACCTCTAAAATCACTGTCATAAAGCTCTCTCTCTCTCTGATAGATGAAAGCAGCATTATATTCAATATCTGAAGGGCTAATGTCTCAAATGACTACTTCAACATCTTTAGGATGACCCCTAGTTGCTTCTTTCTGCCTTCATCTCAGTGAGAACATAAGATCTGGATATAGGCATTAACCCTTTCTAGTCGTTCAAGCTCATGGCAGTAAAACTAAATATTGGGCCGTGGCTCATTTTAACGCCATCAATGATGTGTTCAAACGTTCTCTTGGATGGAGGGCTTTACAATCTGTACACATACGACATCCCTGTCCCAGGACCTCACATCGGATCAGGAAGAACTCCCCCAAAAAATAGAAAAAACCCTTTCACAGGGAATTATTATTATTATTATTATTATTATTTCCTAATCATTTAACTTAACCACTATGGCTATGTCATTACAAAATAAAAGGATAACATTGAAAATGTTGTTTACCAGCTGCTATAACGTGAAAAAAAACAACAACAACGATCGGTATCGGCTATTATTCATCGATGATAGTCAACTGATGGAATCGGGGCATCTCTAATGAGAAGCCAGGGCATGGTTAGCTTAGACGCAGGAGGAAACAGCTTGTCTGGCTGGCATCTAAAAGATCATGAATGAACCCATCCACCACAAACAGACAGGTAAATACGACGTGTCATTGTGAGTGTGTGTGTGTGTGTGTGTGTGTGTGGGTGGGGGGTCGGAGCTAGCTGCCGTTTTCAGCTTCCAGTCTTTATGCTAAGCTAGGCTAACATCGTCCTGACTCCAGCTCTGTACTAAATCTCTCGGAAAGAAAACGAATAAGCCTACTTCCCAAAAATAGTTGGACTGTTCCTTTAAATGCAGAATTACACTTTCCAGAGGAGCCAGTGGCAGTAGACGACCTTGAAAATGTCTTGTGTATTTCAGAATGTCGAATTCCTGCTCATTTAATCCAAACTGGGTCATGTTTGAGTCTGACCTGATCTCGTTGCCCAGGTTTACGGCACGTTTCTGTTTTCAGTATGTTGAACTCTCAGGTCTCTCTCACACCTATGTGCTGTTTATCTGGCCCAATGAAAAACATGCTGCCTCTTTTAGTTCTGGTCGGCTCCACACGGACACGTCAAGGATGAACACGGAGGGGCGCGCATGACTGTCACGTGACCCAAAAGGTGACTCCCTGATTGGACAGTTTTGGTGAAATATTATTGGGAGGATAGCTGCTGTGTTTCACTCACTTTCAACTCTTCACTTTCTGACTGATCAGGGGAATGATCCCAGCTCATACATGCTACCATACAGACTATGTACCATCTGTGTAATATCTCTCTAAAGCCGCATCTAGAGTTCAAGCACAGACGACAGAAAACGAAATGCGACTGGACTTACTTCCTCCGAGCGAGGTCAGCGATGTCTGACTGGACTTTCAGGTAGTCCTGAGCCATCCGGATGTGCTGCTCAAACACGGCCATGGACTCTTTGGAGTTGGGACACGGAGCCAGAGGCTGGGGGACAGGGACAGGGACAGCTCAGTGATCAGTACTCAGGGTCCATCACGGCCAAGACGTCTACACTTCTACAACACCAAAATCACACATCAACAGATTCTTCACTGCACACAGCCCCATATAAATGCTTCGTGAAAGAGAAAGGAGGACAAAGCAAGTTAAATGGATTAACATGGTGCAGCATGTTCACATTGAGTGTCAGTAACACATCCACCTGCTCCTTAAACTATCAATATTACATGCATTTACACTTCTGTGTGTGTCAGTCCATATTAGTGTGTGGGATTTGGAGACATCTAGCCGTGAAGGTGTAGATTGTTAACCCTAACAGGGAACAATCAAACAACGAGGAAATAGTATTATTGCTAAGAGTTGTAGTAGTAGTACTATAATGAAGAGGAAAGGTTTTTATCTGATGAACACAAAAACTTATTTTCAACTTACTTGTAACTGGTGATCTAGTTTCAGGTAGGCCATGGGAATGGAGCTGTCTACGCCATTGGTAGCTAAGGACACACGCACACACACACACACACACACACACACACACGCGCACGTATCAGAAAGCGCACACAAACACTGGTAGGCTGCGCTGTAATGCCCCCTACTGGTGCAATGTGGGCAGTGAAACATAACAGTATGAAGCACATATTCTTAATCCCTCAATGAAGGGATGCAACAATCTACTCTGACGTTTATCTCAAGTTGATATGAGGCTTCAGCAGCTTCTAAAGTACACAGTAAAATGCTGCATAATGACAGCTGTTCACCATCAGCTGCTGTCCTTACCTGTGGGACTGATGGTCATCCTCAGCTCTGATTGGCCAGTCGTGGTTATAGGGCTGGTGCAGGGGGTGGGGCTTTGTGAGCGTCCCGGTTGACTGTCCACACTGGACACCTTGGACAGACCGGTACGCAGTGTGGCCGTCTGAGGGCGGATAGAAGACGTTGGCATCATAAACGTTGGGTGGGACAGACAAAGACACAGAGTGATCCTGTACGATCAGAGTGATCCTGTACGATCAGAGTGATCCTGTACAATGAATGTGATCCTGTACGATCAGAGTGATCCTGTACAATCAGAGTGATCCTGTACAATGAATGTGATCCTGTACGATCAGAGTGATCCTGTACAATCAGAGTGATCCTGTACGATCAGAGTGATCCTGTACAATCAGAGTGATCCTGTACGATCAGAGTGATCCTGTACGATCAGTGTTCACGGCCATTTCACCTTTGAGGGTTTGAACTGGAGAGGAAACTTGGCCTCGAAGCTTTTCAGGGTCTCCTCCCTGCCGACGGAGTTCCTGCGCTCCGTGTTGTCGTCGCTCCTGTTGCTGCTGATGGTGTAGTCTGCATATGAGCCTGCAGACGGCGCGCACACACACACACACACACACACACACAGAGTCATTTAAATATCACTTTCTCACCGTTTCCAGCTGTCGACTGGACACGTCATCGGGGAGTCGACGGGCTCGTCGTTGGAAAGCTGCGGAGCCGATAGTCACCTGTGCTCGTGGCCGATGAAGAGCCGCTTCTGTTGGGTGAAGACTGATGGGGGAGCTTGAGGGGTTCGTCGGAGCCCGGGAAGTACTGGAAGATCACAACACGCAGCGTTTTTCAACAGATTCAGAACGCCTCATTTGATGCTCATTGATCGGTGCTGACTCAACAAACCTTGTGAGCACATTAAAAAGGTACAACATGTTTTCCTCTTTCATTCCCAGAGTGAGAGATAAGACCATCAGGTCTGTGTGTTAAGTACAGAGCTGAGGGCAGTTTCATTAGGTCAGATCACTTCTTTAAACCAGGCTTATTATTATTATTATTATTATTATTATGTCAATTTTCACAACATTTTATTTCATAAAGTAGGTTTCAGACCAGGCAGACTTGCCTGGTCTTGGTCTGGTTAGTCATCAGGTTTAGGTTCACTTCAGGCTGAACCAGTGTTACAAAAACAATCTCTCCGACTGAAACAGTGATTTCTCCAGTTCTTCTGGAGCCAAGTTCACGATACATGACAGCGGTCAGATTGCTGCCCCGCTTTTACAAACCACGTAAACGTACTCCAAATCACAGAGAGCTTTCATTTCATGTTCCTGCCACTATGGAAATACCCTGGTTGGTATCTCATTGGGCACTTCAATATTATTTAACGGTTTCTCTCGTGTGTTCATATACGGCTCGGACGAAGAAACCTCAAGAGTTCTGACACGGGACTTGAACCCATCGGCAGTACGATCACCAGCAGAGCGCTGCTGCTCCTGTCCATGCCGGGGCTGCCTGCTGGTCTACAACGTTCTCTTTCTGGCTCCGTCTGTGGAGAGCTGTTCAGTTGCTGGTTTTTCACCCTCATATTTGCCCCTCAGCGCTTTATGTTAAATATGTGCACTAGTTTTGTGAGTCAGATCTCATTAGCTCCAAGTAGGGCTGCAACAACGAATCGATAAAAATCGATTATCAAAAGTGTTGGCAACGAATTTCATTATCGAGTCGTTGTGTAGCGCGATTATTACGCCAGTCAATAAATCGCGGAGAAGAAAAAGAGTGGAGCAGAGCAACTGGCCGCCAGCGTGTCTGAGATTGGAGTGAGACACGGAGAAAAGCTAAAGTCGTGATCTTCGCAAAAATAGAACATCTTTGATGTGTGGAGTCTTGGCCAATCAGCGTTAAGATGTCTCCAGCGTCTCATTTCCCTCAAACTTGTTTTTAATGGAAGCTAGTCGGCTTGCTATCACGTTAGCTAACGTGTTTGGGTTGTGTATTGTCGTTAAAGTTACTTTATGTTCCGTTACAGTTCAGCTTGCTTGTAAAAACTGTAACGTGATGAAACATGCCGTAACCCCCGGTCTGGTTCAGGTCACCAGTCACTCGTTAACGTTAAACCGGCACACCGGAGGATCTGGCTGCAGGTTTTTTTTGTTTTACTGAAAGTAGAATGAATCAAATCACGTAGTTGGGTTTAGCCAACAACGTGACGTCGTGGTCATAAGAGACCCAGAATGAAATGGTTTCAGGAAGAGGACGCTCTATGCAGCGCAGCTTGATGCAGGGCTGAGATGAAGAGGTGAAAACAGGCGTGAGAGGAGCAGTACAGCTTCCTCTGTCCAGTGTTTCATACATATTGATAAAGCAGGGCATGTAAATGCAGCCTCTGCTCCAAAGAGATCAATTACAGTAAAAAGGCTCACATTTGGCAGATGTAAAGCATACATGTGTATGTTTTTAGTGTTAGTCCATTTTTATTTTATTTTTTTAATTAACAGCTCAGGGATGTTCAAGGAGCAACCTGTTTGTGCTTTCTGAAGATGTTTTGCACTGTCACTTCTGTTTTTGAATAAAGGGTTGGAAATTAATGCTTTTTTGATTTTTTTATCCGATACATCGATTAATCGAAAAAATAATCAACCGATAATAATTAATAATCGATTGATTATTTTTTCGATTAATCGATTATTAAAATAGCTCCGAGTTAGCGTTTTGGCACAGTTTAGTCCAGGTTCAGTGTGTTAGGCTTACACTTGTAAAGCCAAACAATGTGTGATATTCCCCCTGTTTATTACACAATAACAGTTCTAACAGTACGTGTTGGGGCGGTACCTTCATGAGATGGCTCATGGTGTTCTTGACCTCCTCCATTGACGGCCTCTGGCTGGGTTCTTTGTCCCAGCAGCGGGTCATCAGACTCTCTATGGGCTCTGGGAGGTCTTTGATGAGAGGTGGCCGTGTACCTGCGTCACAGTGAACACTCAGTCAGAGGCCTGGAATGTCGAAATGTAACGAGCTTTACTGACGCCACGTGGGTCCGGATTCAAAAGTGTCTCTCACATTGCAAACTACATCTTTGACTTTACTCTTTTCGCCGATATGTGCAACACTGTTTGAGCAGCAGATTTGGGACCAAAACAAAGAGCTCAAAGATGCACAGAACGCGCCAAACTCACAGCGGACAGTTTATAAAAGGAAATAGAATCAATGCAGCAGAACGTCATAAAAGAACAAGCATTTATTATTCATAGTATTTGTATTTGGTGGAGGAGTTCGCTCACCTCTGTGGACGGCCCACATTATACAAAAGGCAGAGCCGCCGATCTCATCGAAGGGCTTCTTGCGTGTGATGACCTCCCACAGGATAATGCCCCAACTGAACACGTCGCACTTCTCACTGTAGTTGCTGCCTGAGACACACACACACACACACACACACACACACACACACACACACACACACACACACACACACACACACATTAATCCTTGGACTATAACCAATCAGAATTCAGTCTAGCTGTGAGATTGAATCAAATATATTGAATCATATCTATCTATCTATCTACACATACATACATACATATAATAAAATAAGTACAGATCCAGACATATCCAGACATAGATCTATCTATCTATCTATCTATCTACACATACATACATACATATAATAAAATAAGTACAGATCCAGACATAGATTGTGGAAAATTAAATCGTTCCCTTAGCCAAATCTCATCAGGTCACCTTCAAACACCTCCGGTGCCATCCAGGCTGCACTGCCCTTGTTGTTGGTCATGTAGGTCTGAATATCACAAGCTGTTCCAAAGTCACATATCTTCAGCACGGTGCCGCGAGCCACCAGGAGCAGACTGAAACAGTGCAGAGGACGGCCATGAGAGACGGTCTACGGAGAGAGTCTACAAAACACATCAGTTTCGTAGAAAACCGTTGCAGGCATTTGATCATAAAACAATGTTTTGAGTGCCACGAACCCAGATAAAAGGGCGTAGCAACATAATCATTCATTAAATAAAAGACTTTCTTTCTGCTCAAACTGGAGGCAACACATCAGAGAGTTGCATTTTCACATCAATCAAAAAATGGAGGTTAAACCTCCAGGGGAGTTTTTCTTTTACAGCAAAGCGTGTGTGTTATTTACAGTATATATATATATACGTTTTTCTTTTACAGTTGTAGAGGCCATAAATCTTGTGTGTATAGCTGTCATCGGCATTTCCATTCATGCCTCTGGCTGTGCAGGCCCGACGACATGAACCAATCAGCGACTGTTTAACGCACTGGACTGCGGCTCATGTTTCACAAGTCAACTCCTAACCCACAATTACCCAGAAGCCCTTTTCCTATAGCATCAGCAGATGGTGGCCCAGCAAGAAAACCAGTCATCTTTCAGGAACAAGGAAGGGAGAGGACTATCACAGGGACCATCTCAAGTTGTCACAAACCGGTTCCTTTAAGGCTTCTCGTGACTCATCGCCGTGTTTGGACCAGAGACTCTGAACTGTGGAACGGTCAGCCTGTCTGAACATGAAGAGACTCACTTGGGTGGTTTGAGGTCCCGGTGAATTAGGGCCTTTGGCTTCATAGAATGCAGATAGGCGACTCCCTGGGCACACTGCAGACACCAGCTCATGGCGTGGGATGCCGTGTAGTGGGCCTGAGGGTCGGCGCTGTGCAGGACTTCGATCGGGAGACAAGCAAAGGATGAGATCACGATATGAAGACTGACTCGGGTCGGATCTCAAAACCATTTGGGAACACCTGTGTGATGAGCGTGGGGTTTTGCACGTCGTATATTTACCAGAAAGAAAAAAAACTACTTGGTTATTCTTTGAGATTTAAGTGGCACATTTTTGAGATTCTAAGAAATATATATACATTTTCTAAAATGATAAAAACAACATGATGAAACAATAAATATTCATGTTTTTTTTTCTCATCCATTTTTCTTCTTCATCACAGAGAATTATCTTGTAAATCTACGCTTATAATCTTGGAAATTATTTTTCTCAGGATATTATTGCATTATAATATATATATGTATTAAACAGAGAAACCATGAGTGAGTACCAGAAGAAATTAAACAGTATAACCGGTACTGTAACATGTCAGTGAATATGAATCATCAAGAATATTTCACAGCCGGACTTATAGGACTTACGGTTGTATAAAGAGCCACACTCTGCATACTCCATGACCAGACAGACCTGAGGACACACGTCACATTAGAAAAGAAGAAAGAAAAGAAAAGAAAAAAAGAAACATGCACTTTATTAATCCCCTTGGGGAGATTCTTCTCTGCATTTGACCCATCCTTGGTTGGGGGGCGGTGGGCTGCCTTGTGGGGCGCCCGGGGGGCGGCTGGGGGGGGGTTGGGTGTCTTGCTCAGGGACACTTCGACATGTGAGGTATGGGGGGACTGGGGATCGAGCCGGGTACATTGCGGTTGCGGGACGACCACTCATCCCCCGGAGCTAGAGTCGCCCCTGCTAGCTTAGCAGTGGAAGCACCAGAGTGAGGCTCATCTGTAACGTCCTGTGAGACTGAAACTAAACACACTACTACGTTTCACTTTTTACAAGTCTACTACTTTCTACATGCGGATGAAGCAATCTATTAACGGAGCGGTTAGCCAGCAGTGTGTCCAGCGGTGCTATCCACCCTACGGAGCGGACGTCTGAAGTCCTGGTTTGTGGCTTTGAGGAGGGCGATGGACACAAAACGAAAGACTTTCCTCCTATGAATACTTATTTTGTTCCGCACAACTATCGTGAAGTGCACAAAGAAACTGTAAAGGAACAAAAGTATAAACTCTGCAGTACGACAGAGACTTCAGCCAGCAGCAGAGCTACGAGTGAGAGAACAGACAACAACGGAACCGAGAGGGAACGAGTGAGAGACGTGTGCTGACTATACTTGTTGATCTATAATCTAGTCAACTTTGATTTTGTAAGGGTTCATTTTCAAGTAAATTTGATGTGTGAGAGAATGAGAGACAGAACAAGACCTGCAGCGTTGTGACTAAGTTTGAAAGGTTTGAGTTTATAAAGGACGATTATAGAGGAAGCATGAAGCACTACCCTTTATTATTATTAAAGACTACTATAATACCCTGTTGTATTTTCTGTAACTAAGCAACCTATCTACTTCCTGTTAACACCAGCAAGCCCAGTGTTCGTGACTAGCCATGAAAGTCATTTTAAAACCCTGGTTTTTAAACGGAAACTAATTAGTGTGGATGTAGCTTAAAATGCTCCTAAGTGTATTCATGAAGCGGCACGTCCTTCAAACATCATAAGAAGGATGAGCTATTAGCGCGTTGTATACTCACTGGATTGTCACAGGAGCCATACAGCTTCACAATGTTGGGGTGATTCACCCGGGACAGCTGGCGGAGCTGCGCACAAAGGAAGAAATACTTATTACCATGACTATATTCATCTCTGTAGGTTTGTATGTATTACATACTGAACATGCATCATGGCGGTGGTCATGTAATGGTTTCCATAGTATACATATCATCACATTGCCCTCCACATATTACAGGGTTCATACACATCTTGACCAATGGATTTCCATGACTTTTCCATGACTTTAAACCAAATTTCCATGAGCAAACATTTAGTGAAATCTGGGTGTAAACATGAAAAAGTGAGTAAATGTAGTATTTAAACTAACAATGAGATTACAAAGCATACAGTAAACCTTAAATGACATAAATGAATGAGACAATAGTTTGATTAAAAGAATAAACATTTATATAGACGTGCATGTATGCCTGCTTATATTTTGAGAGTCTTTCTTTTAAAAGCATATTCATTATTTCAAACTCGCCGTAAATGAATGATATGAACATATAAATACAACTAATTTCCATGACTTTTACAAAACCTTTGGTATTTCATTTTTTTCAAGGACTTTTCTAGGCCTGGAAATAACCATTTTAAAATTCCCATGACCGTAAGAACCCTGATATTATTACTTTTGTTGCATGAAAACAATAGGTAACATACATGTGCCTAAAATGTACAGTACAAAAAGTCACAGTAACAAACTATTCACAATTTGAATTATTTAATCAAGTAGTTCCTGAGCTAAATGCAAATTTCATACAAGATAACGGTGTTTTAGAAAGATAAAGTTCTTGTAGGGCTGCTTTGGTCAGAGACATTTAACTTTTAACAACGTTGGCTTTTTTTGGGGGGGGGGATTTATTTGAAAATGATGTTTCCATATTGCTCAAACTACTGCCTTAAATGTAGGATTAGTGGACTAATCGCTAATTTCAGTCAGTTTTTATGCTGTTTCACGCTGAATGACCTGTCGATTAAATAAATAAATAAATAATGAGTCTACCAAACAGAGTTAGTGGACTAGGAACGTCTTTGGGTAAATGGCCCCACCCAGCAGCGTCGACCAATCAGGCTTCACTGCGCACAGGACAAGAAGAAGAAGGTGTTCACACTCAGTACCTCGACGAGGAACGCGTTCCTTTCATTTTCACTCTCGATGGTCTTGATGGCGACGTCTTGTCCTTTCCACACGGCCTTGAAGACGACTCCAAACGTGCCTCTGCCCACAGCCTGCGGACAAGGCGACACGACAGCTTAGGACACAACTTAACGAGTCCATGGTGACCGGACCCCCCTTGCTCTCACTCTTCTTCTCCTAAAAGCAGTCCCTGTATTTTGAAGTAGCCACAAATGAGTGTTAACATGTTTACGACTAGAATGCCCTTTATAAGTAAAACTAAAAGACAAGCAGCGGAGGCCTCGCTGTGGTTGTTGCAGCGCTTTCCAGGTTCCGACGTAACCGTTACCGTAACCGTTACCGTTACCGTTACAGTAACGTCCGCCGTCCTCTGCCGTCTCGACGGTGGACGTTACCGTTACGGTCCGTCCTCTACGTCGACAGAAACAACACGCAGTTGTGTGTAGCACCCGGAACATCCCCCACTCCTCCTATAAAGCCCGAGCTAACGTGAATGCCCTCTCCGTAGCCCGTTGTCGCTCAGTAAGTTTACCGCTTCAACTTGGATGTCTTCGTACTGGATGTCTTCAAACAGACAGCCGGCTGGAGTCTCCACCATGACAGCAGCAGCAGCAGCAGAGCGGCGACACTCCTCGACAAGAGCCGGCGACGCCGCAGTTCAAACCTATAGGAGCTCGTCTTGTGGTTATCGGGATAAACAAGAAAAGAAAAGAGGAGACGTTTGTTGGCTCCTGTTGCTGTGAATACAGGAAGTGGGCACCAGCAGCAGGCAGCAGCTCGCGGCAGCGACGTTGCCTAATGAAACATCTGTGGGCCGGGCGCTCGTGAACGTCCCCCCGCACACAGAGGGAGAGAAAATGATCGTAGACGGAGCATTTCTGACCCGCTGAGCCGAGGTTATGCTGATTTCACACTACCGAGCACGATGTGTTTCAGCTCTGCGGCCCGCGGTTTAAGTGATTCGTTTTTAAATGAGCTAGAAGTCTTTTCATCAAAGCGCCCCGCTGAAGCGCGGTCTTGAATGCAGCTTTGTTTTGTTTCTGCGCGCACGAGAGCCTCCACAAGGGGCGGCAAACAATATTTCCATAGCTAATAAGCGCACACACACACACACACACACACACACACACTGTTCCCTTCTTACAACGCGTAACCCATGTATATATTAACCTTTAATCACACATTTCCGAGTGAACATCACACATTATTCTGCAGCTTCCCTCTTATAGAAGCAGCGGGGGCGGGGCCTATATCACCGCGTTGGGTTCAGTTGAAACTTGTTTGAGTTCACTTGAGTCCGTGCCGTTTGGGCTCAGCAGGTCCAAACCCAACACGCAGCTGCATATCAAACAGCTTCCGGTTTAGTCGGCCCCGAATGTCTCCTGTCCGACTTTGCATCCCAGAGCCAGAGTTTTGTCTGGCACATTTTTTACAACAAAAAAATCAAGATTATGATGTCAGCTCCATATGGGTTATACAGTCATTGCAAAATGTTTACAGTATTATTATTATTATGTTTAACGTCCCTGTTCTACCACTTCAATTTAAGTCTAATTTAAAGAAAGAAAAAACAAGAACATGACAAAGAAGAAAAACACAGTGTAGATTGTTATTCCCACTTTTACTGACATTAGAAATGTCACATTTTGAACAGACAGAGTTAGCATTATATTGAATATGTACATTAAATCAAAGAGTCTGAATAGTCTACATAGAACAATACAACATTCATGTTGGACAGATTTGGACAATTTGGAAACATTGATTCCTCTGGATTCCTCTTGAACTTCTGAGGTCTCTGAATATAAATGTCACGTTGTTATGTAAATGGTCCCCAGATAAAGGAACGTGTGTTAAGAACCATTTTCAATTAAAGAGGCCATTCAACTGAAAGGCCACATTCTCCAGACAGACAGAGTTGGATACAGGCAGCCTTAAAGATGGATCAGTGGAACACCATCTACACACCCGACGTCCAATGAGTTACAAGTTCTAGATATGCACTTGTAAGCATTAGTATAGCAGCAAACAACTATTTGCAAAGTAAAGATATAGTGGAGTGATGGCGTCCTGAGTCACACTCCTTCTGGTATGTTGTAATCTGAGCTTCTCTATTCTGTGTTTTTGGTAGATGTGCAAGCCACACGTGCATGTGGTGCATGTGAGTCCCTCCCTTTTAAACTGTTGGCCCTCGCCTTGTTTAAAAAGAGACGTAGGCCCTGTTCAGACCTGGCATTTACATGCAGCTTGGGTAATCCAATCACAAGTGGACAGCTCTAAGTACGTCCGTTCACACATGCCGTCTCCACATGCTGACTAACCACTTGTGATCGGATTGCACTTCCCCAGCTCAATGTGCAAATAAACATGTCCATCATTTACGTTTGCAGAGACCCAAAGCATTGTTTTTAACAATGCATTTATTGTTCCTATCTGCCATTGATTAAAATAAATCTAAAAATCAAAACAATACAAACTGGGTCTATTCCTTGGTGTGTTCCAGCCATGGGTAGATAACTGAATGGGCCTACTCGGCACAGGAACAGGGACCCAAAGTGTCGAGGGGCCACTGGTCATCAATAAAATGTCACTGAATGTAAAGAAACATAAAACAACGTCAAATAGATGCAAAGCAGCTGCAAAGAGACTCACAAGGTCTATGAGACGGGGGAATAACCTCAAAGGGACACAACATGGCTACAAAACAACTACAAAGAGACATTAAACGACTACAAAAAGCCCAAAACTAATTCAAAGTGACACAAAACTTCAAAGAGATACAGTGACCACAAAGAGAAAATAAAAACAACTGAGAAACAACCACAAACTGAATACAAAAATACCTAAACAATTTAAAAGTGACACAAATCAACTACAAAGAGACACAACGTGGCCAAGATGTTTTAAGCACATATATCTTTATTTAAATATAGGTAGCAGGCTAATAATTATATTACAGGGATTTCGGTCACTCGGCAGATTAAAGAATGATCTCCTCACCAAGCTGAATATATTACTAATGTTACTAAAATATTTCCATACTTTAAAAATCAATATTCCAACCACATTTCTTGTAGTCTCAGAAGCTGGTTCTGTAGTGCAACATATGGTGGTTCTGTATGTCCTACATAGAACCTTCATAGAGTTCTCAAACGCAGGATATCAACTCATTGTTAAAATAAGCAACAACAAAATTCACAAAATTTGATCGCCAAACGTACACACTCCCAACGTTTTTACCAATTCACCTCAAACATACCAGACCGGCAAATATAGTAACAAAATATCAAGGCCGCACCAATGTTGGAGGGATTGAAAACAGAAGATCCTATTGACAGATGTCACTGCAATTGATTGTGATTGTTTGGATTCTAATTTTGATGCATTTTATATGCATTTATTTCTTTATAATAAATAATATATCATTAATAAATGATATCATTAATAAATGGGAGAAAAAAAAAATACATTGTTTCCTGGTTACTGGGCTGATGCCACCATGCCGGTCTGGTCTGTGGACGAGCTCAGGCTGCTGCTGAAAAAGCCTTGTTATAAATACTACACGTCATCATTTCACCCACTATTGTATACCCGTGTCAAATGATAATACTGATCCTTGGTTAGAGAAGAACAATCATAATGATCTATTTGTAAGAAACGCAATCAACACCCAAAAGTAAAAAGCTTTTTGTTGGGCAAAATATACAAGGATATAATTATCAGACCATAATGACTGACTGCTATCTGAGAACATGTGTCTTTTTGTTACTTTTGGCTTCAGGTCCATACATTCAGATACATGCAGGTTTATTCAGATACATTCAGATACATGCAGATACATTCAGATACATTCAGATACATTCATTATGTTACATCAGACACTTTGTTACAGAGGGTAATTGTAGTTTCAGACCGCTCCAGGGTCTGCGGTTGTCGGTGCCAGCGACACAACACGTTCGGAGGTCAAACTGAGTCATCCAGCTGGTTCAGTTCTGTCCTGGGTCTCTCCCGGCCGCTGTCGACCAAGTTATGTCTCCGCTGTTTTCTACGGTTCATTTTGGACATGTCCATTTCGAACACCTCTCCGGAGCGCAGAGCAGACACCAAGTCATCAAACTCACCGCCCCCCTCTTCCTCGTTTGCTTTGGCCTTCTTGGCCTTCTGCTCCCGGTCTTTCTTCAGCTGGACGAGAGGAGAGAGAGAGGTCAGGACAGGACGTATGGAAATACTCTACACTGATCTATGAATGAGGTGCTCATCAGTACATAGAGAAAGTGGGTCAGTGACTTGTTATTCATCTCACCAGTACATTTCAGACTCCTGGTAAAGGACCATTCAAATACATTTGGCATCCTATCAAAACTCACTACATCTCTCTCTGACAATGTCTCCTAACCTGTGCCTCCACGAGGGCCCGCTTCTCCTCCTCCTCCTTGCGTCGGGCCATCCTCTCGTTGTCCTGTTCGGCCTCTGAGAAAGCTGTGAGGAAAGTGTCGAAGATCCCGAAGAACGCGTCCGGCTGCAGGTTTGACGAGTCTTCTCCAAAGTGTCTCAGGGCCTTTACAAACTTCGACAGACAGACAGGAGACATGATTACGGAAGGTGATAATTTGGTCAGTTGCAACACTCTTGTCTGAGATTGCTTCAGGCCTTTGGACACCAAGTGTGTATGTTTCGTCCGTTGCGTCAATCACGTTTACGAACCGACTACGAAACCGCCGTCCGGCAATGACGTTTTTGGAATAGGTTTGATTTTTTTGATTTTCTGCGACCACCGTAAATGAAAATGTCATCATCCAAATGGCGTCTGATGAGCTGATTCACTTGGATCATTCCTCTCCCAGCACAGAACACTCTAGGACAATCGAGCTAACGCATAATTTAAAAGATAGATTGTGGCGGTGATCACAGAACAGCTTGGAATCGGGGCTGGTTCCAACACAAAGGCTGTAGGAAAGGTTAGACGTAGTAATCCTAGTCCTCTACTAATCCTAGTCCTCTACTAGTCCTAGTCCTAGTCCTCTAGGCAGCTAAACAATAGTGTATTACTAAGGTCCTTCATTCATTAGCCCCGTCTGGTACCCATGAATTCAGTTTGGACTTGCATTGCAACCATTAGAACAATAACATGCATCGTACTCAGTGTGTGATATTTATTGGATGACGAATTAAAAAACCACATACGGACTTGGTGTGCAGAATACCTTCTCAAAAACGGGACAGAATGAACGTGAATAACAATGATCGGTTTTACTCACCACTTCTTTGGCCTCACTGAGCGACTCCTCTACATCCGAGAAGCTGAAGGAGGCCACGGTGACGAACTGACTGACCACGGGGACAAACTTATCCTCGGGACCCTGAGGGGACTGACCCCGCTGGTACTGCAGCTCCTGGAGAGGGACGAACACACACCGACTGATCATCACATGTGTGAATATTATGTGTCTGTTGTTTCAATGGATTTACAGGCCGTTGGGCGATCAGACATGAAAGCCAAAGAATTCTGAGCTTGCTCACCGCCTCAACACTCTTTAGGCCAGATCTCAGATTGCCGATGTCCTTCTCCAACTCTGTCATACTGGAGAGACACATGGGAGGGTGGAGATGAGTAACAAGACATGAAATAAACATTTCTAAAAAAATGTTGGGGTGTCAACAGTATCAGGGTGTAGCTTCCACAAGTCCTGTCGTAACAGTGAGTGTTCTGCCCTGCATATGTTAAAGAAGTGTTTAAGTTAACTGTTATGTGTTTTCATTGTTTCATGCATAAATGGGTGTAGCGCTTTTATTTTGACACCTGTAATGAAGCAGGAAGTGAGAAACAGGAAGTAGGAAGTTAAGAGCCGTAAACTGCAGGGAGCATGGTCATGGCTGTGCGGCACCCCATGTTTAATCCACAGTAATCCTTCGCCTGTATTCCTCAGAAAGCAATGACTGTAAGTGTTTTATATTCTTCACGTGTTGTACAATTAGGAATAGTGACTTTTGTTAGCATTTCAAGGTGAATTGTGAACATAAGGCTGTTAATGTTTATCTGCTATTCAATTAAGATGGTTTGTATTTTCTTTTCTAGTTTTACTCTGATTCAACGTTGTCAAGATTATTTGATGTTGGAAGTCAATAAAGGAGCAAGTACGCTCGCATTCCTGGCTCTTGAAAAGGAGTTTAGCTGGCAGTACAGTGAGGTTTCCCAGGTTTGGTACAGAGGCTTCAATTTTTTTTAGCAATACGACTAAACCAGGCTGACAATATATTTAAAGGGCTTCCGCTCATTCTTACCTGACTTTGGCCGCCTCTGGCACATTTTGCAGCTCTTTGCTGAAAGCTGCCACCTCGGGGTACTTCTTTTCCAGCACAGTGATCATGTAGTGGAGCAGAGTGACGTTTCTACAAACGCACAACAAGTTCAGCAGGCGATCGTTCATCGCTCCTCATCAACTTACAAATAGACCTTTTTTTCACAGCAGACATTTGACTTGTAGGAAAAGCATGGATAACGTTAACAATCATGTTGATAACATGAAAACATCCAATGTGTTTTTTTCTGCTTATAGCATTGTATGATTATAGGTATAAACACTCATGAACATGCATACGGCTTTCATAAACACTATAAAGCACTTGATGATGATTTATAAGATCCAGTTCCATGATTGCTGGTCCCTCCCTGACTTATACAGGTAGAGTTGTTTCAGGTATTATCTATCATTTCAGTCAATTGAGTCTCTCAAGTTTTGTTTGGAGGGGGGGGGGGGGGGGGGGCATTACATTAGTCAAATGTAGATGTTCATCATTCAGTTGTGTCAAATTTCTATGACCTGTTAAACAATTAAATTCCTTTTTACAATGTTTCATGTTTTTTCCTTGATTATCTTTCATTCAGCAAATGATGACCAATTACAGTGATTTATAATCAGCTTTTAATGTATCATATCATCCCATACATCAGGAATTTCATTACTCAAACGGCCACTTAGAATAATCACATTATAATGCATTATAACAGTGATTATAAGCATTATGAAAAGATTCTAATGTATCATAACTATGGTAATTATAATACACTATGAGGGACCAGCAATTATGAAGTATTATGATACTTGACCTCGTAAGTCATTATAAAATGCTTTATAATGTGTTATGATTGGTGTTATAAAGCACAATGGATATTTATGAGCACTTATAATTACGATTATACAGTGTTATAAGCAGATTATTATCCTCCGGTTTTTCCTACTGCTGTAAAAATAAAAGCAGCTCTGTCGTGAAGTGTACCTGTCAATGCTGGACTTGGTGTCCGCTATCTTGTTGAGGCTGGACACTTTGAATCCGTAGGCGTTCCCCCGTTGCCCTTTGTTCATGTAGTTCCCCAAGGCCAGGACCACCTCCAGCAGCTGCCGCAGCATCCCGCTCCGCACCACCTCCCTGGACGCCAGACTCAGAGCTGAGGCCGCAGAGACGATGAGGCAGTGTCATATATATGTATATACTGTATATATGTCCATGCACAGCATTTACAATCCATAATGCAATATCTTCAAAAAAACATCCTCCAAAACAGAATTTAGTCTTCAAATGAAGATGAATACTCTTTGGGAGTAGCCTACCTTTGATTTTAGGTTTGACGTCAGCCACTCTTTCAGCAAACTTCTTCTTGAAGTAGAGCGAGTGGAGTCTCTGTTGATAGTGGTTGATGCTGGAGGCCACAGATTAGACAGTAAAACATTGTCACTGGTAACTGTTCCAGCAGGAGGAACTATGGCTCACATAACACCCAACTACGCATCAGACGTCTTTGTTTTAGGTAAACCCTTAAAGGAACAGTGCGTAGCATTTTGGAGGCCTCTAGCCGTGAGGTTACAGACTGCCAAGCGCGTGAATTAGCTCAAGCCAACGGAGTTGGTGGCTACAGTATAAGCCAAAACATGTGGGTTTTGGCCATTAAAGGCTACTGTAGAAACATGTCACCCACTTTAAATGGAAATAGTTTTGTGTAACTTATGAATATGATCAGGTTACGACGTCGGCGCCGACCTAGCGGCCCCAAGAGACATTAGCCTCAAGGACAGGACATCCCGACCAGAGCCCAATTAATGCGGCAAATGTCGATGTTCAAATTATGCATACCGGTTTTAAAGCATAAAGCATACCTGCTCAACTGAAAATAAAAAGGGCGAATTTTGAGAAATTACAGCACAGTCCTAATAATGACACTGTGACCTTTGATCTTTGTTCAGCAGTGCTGCTGAGGGCAGAGTACATTGTTTTCAGGTAGTCTCTCCTGGAGTGTGTGTGTGTGTGTGTGTGTGTGTGTGTGTGTGTGTGTGTGTGTGTGTGTGTGTGTGTGTGTGTGTGTGTGTCGTCGTGTGTACCTGCTCATGTCATACAGGAAGCGGTCTGCTTTGGCCATACGTTCCAGCTCATGCTTGTGTTCTCCCAACAGCTCCATGTCGCTCTTCTCAGGAACGAACTTCAGAAGCTACACACACACACACACACACACACACACACACTCTATAAAAATGTGCATACATTCTTTATGTATTTATTCATCTTTTTTTTTTCATTAGGAACACGCATCCCAGTGGCTGAACTGGTCCAATATTATCCCCAAATCCGCTGCTTAAATGATGGTACATGTAGTTTTATACAATATATTGTGTTACTTTCAGTGTATGTTTGGCACCTGCTCCAGCATGTCTTTAGGTAAGTCCTCCTGCTCATCCACGGACAGGACGCCATGGCGGATCTCCTCATTGGTCAGCCTCAGCCTGCAGTGCATTCACGTTGTTATACAAGGGTTGAGTTCAAATGAATCCCTAAAGCAATGCGTTACACGGGCCCTGCAATACATTTTCCCTTGGGCAAATTTATCATCTATCAGAGAGGAGTTTGTTCAGCTTTGAAGGATGGAGGATTGAGTCTCTGCTGTCGTCGCTCTCTGAGGACTCTAGTTTCAGAGATGGGGTTCAAAATGCCCCACCACACTGTCTGAATGTTAATGCAGGATAATTGTTCTAGGCTACTTCATTATAATTGTTCATCCGTGAAAATAGGTAACCAAACGTTTGAATTCCTCCATGCACTCTAAACACACAAGTCATGTCAATTAGAACCCAGCTGGAAGAAAACCAGTGCTTTTCTTCCCTATTCAGAACATGCAGTAGTGGGGATCACAGCCTCTTGTGCATTAAATTAGTATTACAACAACAATTAAAAAAGTATCCTGACAACAACAAAAGAATCACCTGCAAAACTTTTTTCCCTCCTGTTTTCACAAAGGACGAGGAGGAAAAGGAACTTGTTTTTGTCACCTGTTTTTAAGAAATCAATCACTAGAAAAGTAAACGCCACACTTCCCCTGTTTTGTGGAGAACCTCTGAAGAACAATCAGAATGATCTGAGATTTTAAAATAAGCTGCAGTAAGACGATCTGTTACTGTACAAATGAAACACCCCACTTAAATTCATACTGATACCAAATCGTCCTTTTCTAGTCTTCAAAGTGCTCATCACACACTGATGGGCTACATGCAAGGTGCCACCTGCCCATCAGGACAGGGATACTTCCTGTCGTAGTATCACGAATGACAGAAATGAACCTCTATGAGCAGAGATAGTGTATAAGATCCATTGCTACAGGTGCTTCATTCATTCATCCATTCATAACCCTCACACACACACACACACACACACACACACACACACACACTGACCGTGAGAGCAGAATGTTACAGTTCTGAGCCCGGCGACCATCGATCACTGACAGCTCCTTGACTTTCTTCACAGCCTGCTCATCCTCAGCATCCTTCTGCTGACACATAGAAACGTGATAGAATGCAACCAGAATGTAGTACAGTATAAAATATAATCTGTCATAAGATTGGGAACTTGACAATTCATTCAGGACAATATTAGTATCTTGAGATAACTGTTTTAAAACATAGACATAGCAAAATCAATAAAAATAAAAGGCTTGATCGCTTCCTTAGTTAATGAGAAGCATCTGTGACACAATGAATAGATTTATAAACATAGTATGACATGTTATGTAATGCTACCTGTGGCTTCTGGTAAGCTGAGAAGGTCCTCTGCAGCTCCTCTAGATCCAGAACTTTAAACACCCTGAGGTCATCGATCTCTTTCCATATGGTTCCTTCAGTCTGGTTCTGAAACAAAGAATAATGTGTGTGTCAACATAATCTTTATTCAGGGTTCAAATAACGTCTTCTGAGATGTAAGCTGTTTACTCCAAAAGAAGACCGTCAGATGTCAATAAATCCAACAAATGAAGATACAGTCTGACTTCCCTCTCTGGCCCTCAGCTCCAAGCCCATTGGTTCCCTCTGAAGACGTTCACAAATATACCGTATATGTTTTTCATTTTTGGTTAGGGGCCAGAAAGTCTCGCCAACTAACTTCAGCAAAAACAGTCTCACACAGTCCAATGTGTTAATATCAATAAAGTTGAAGCGAAAATGCACACGTTTGGGAAGTAGTGAACATCCGACCGGATAAATGAGACTTGGATTACACAATTTATTTCAACTCATCAAGACCGTTCTCTGTTTTTAGTTTCTCCGTTCAGAGACATGAGAGACAAACAAACGTTTTCTTCAAGAATTCAAGGTAACGCGGGTTCAGTAACTGATATACAAATGCTTGATTTGTAGGTGACGTATTCCTTTGAAGACATCATTCAGGACACTTAAAGAACAAATAGTATTGGGACCACTGCAGACAGCTGAGGATGGACATTAATCCACGTTTGGTGCTCTAGTGCAGTGGTTCTCAAATGGGGGTACGTGAGTAAAAAAATCAATTTAAAATTAGCATTCATTCAAAAATCCTTTAAAAATAGTTATTTAATCAATATTCAATAGAATATAAGTGTAAGTACATAAACATAATTGTATATATTCTATATTAAATTAGACACTGATGGCACAGTGCTGTGTATTACATCTTTTGTTCAACCAAAAATGCTTTGCGCTGGTTGAAAAAAGGTTGAGAACCACTGCTTTAGTGAGTATTTACTTGTATTTGCGATGTTGGGCTATATAAAATAAACTGAATTGAATTGAATTATTTGTGGGATTGAGGCAAAACAAGCTAGTGTGTGTGTTCATGGTGATGAAGGAACAGTGTGAACCAAATATCTAAGTAAACCTCTAAAACCGACCAAAGACGCAGCAGCCCTATGCTGGTTATGAAGCGTAGGGCCGCTGACCTGCCGGTGGGATTCAAGAGATGGGAGGAGGAATATGTTGCACTGCAGAAGTTAATGCAGTATGTCAGTATGTGTAGTGGTCTACGAGAACAGCAGTAGTGACTGTAGCAGCAGTGTACCTCAGGCAGTTTGCTCCAGTTGAATGACTTCAGAGGGTTGGATGGCTGAGGAATGTTCTTCTGCTTCTTCTGGACAGAACCCGGTGGAGCTCCGGGTGGAAGAGGCGGGGGCAGTGGAGCCATGCCGAAAGCGGGCGGGCCTCCTGGAGGCGGAGGCGGCGGCGGAGGAGGAGGAGGAGAAGAAGAAGAGCCGGCCAGGACGAGGCCAGGAGGGACGAGACCGCCAGAAGACAGGGGAGGTCCTCCTGGAACACTGGACGTCTAACAAGACAACAGAATTGCATCCATGATGACCAGATGACCAAGACCAGATCATTGTGGAGATGGGATGTGATCAGTAACATTTCTATTGGTGGCGTTGGCGAACATACAGAGCTGAGCTGCTGCAGCTGAGCGGACAGCTCTCCCACTCGCAGCTGAGCTTGCTTGTGGTCGTTGCTCTCTCTCTCCAGCTTGTCCTTCAGCATGTTCAGCATCGCCATCATGTCCTCCTTCTCCTTGTTCTTGGCCTCGCACTCCCGCTCCTTCTTTTCAAAGCGCTGCTGCAGGTTCTGATGCTCTGGAGAGAAGGGAAGGGCAGACCGACAGAGACGGGTGACTTACGGGAGGTTGTTAGTTGTTAGGCTGCATCTTTACTTGTTCACCACGAGTGTTAGCGTGACGCGCTTGGACCCCGATGAGAGTTTTGTTGATTACACAGCATAGAAATTAGCCAACCACTTACTAAGCACTTATTCCAGCCAGCTGATCAAGTCAGAAACATGCGAAGCTGAAAGAATAAACTGTTGTAAGGTGACTTAAATAAAATGCAAAAGAGAAATGGGTCGCACTTCAGACTACAGCAGTAATAACATGGTAATGAGGTAGTAATAGTACCAAAGCAATAACCAGGTAATAGCTTGGTATATCTGTGGAATATTAGACTGAAATTGATGTAACCGGGTCATGATGGGGACACACATTTAATGATAGCAGATCATCCTTTTGATTAATTTAATCTGGTGAACGTCCGCTCTCTGGCGAACAAGATCGATGAACTGCTGCTCCTGAACAAAACAAATAGGGACTTTAGCAGATCTGCCGCCCTCTGCTTCACCGAAACCTGGCTCGGTGCGCACATCCCGGACAGCGCACTACATCTGCCGGGCTTCCAACTCCACCGAGCGGACCGCGTAACGGCTCTGTCGGGGAAAACGAGGGGAGGCGGAATCTGTTTTTTATTTTAACGAAGGTTGGTGCACAGATGTCACGGTGTTAAAGGAATCATGCAGCCCGCACCTAGAAACAATTTTAATAGACTGCAAACCATTTTATTCACCGCGGGAGTTTTCCTCATTCATGCTGGTCGGTGTGTACATCCCACCTCAGGCCTGTGTGAGTGAGGCACTCCAACACCTGGCAGAGCAGATCACCACCATGGAGCACAAACACCCAGACTCCCTGCTCATTGTTCTTGGGGACTTTAATAGAGCAAACCTCAGCAAAGAACTGCCAGAATACAGACAGCATATTAAGTGTAGCACCAGGGACAAAAACACACTGGACCACTGCTACACTGTACTGAAGGATGCATACCGCTCAGTCCCTCGTGCAGCTTTGGGACTCTCTGATCACTGCCTGGTTCATCTTCTCCCGTCCTACAGACAGAAACTAAAATCTGCAAAGCCTGTGGTGAAGACTGTGAAGAGATGGACCAATGAGGCCAAGCTGGAGCTACAGTCCTGCTTTGCCTCCACTGATTGGAGTGTTTTTGAGGCTGCTGCTACAGACCTGGATGAGCTCACTGACACTGTGACATCATACATCAGCTTTTGTGAGGACATGTGTGTGCCGACTAAAACCTTCTGCACATACAACAACAATAAACCCTGGTTCACTGCAAAACTCAGGCAGCTTCGTCGGGCTAAAGAGGAGGCCTACAGAGGGGGGGACAGGATTCTGTACAACAAGGCCAGAAACACTCTAACGAGGGAGATCAAGGTAGCTAAGAAGAGCTACACTGATAGACTGGAAAAAAAGTTTTCAGCCAACGACCCCTCGTCAGTTTGGAGAGGCCTGGAGGTACTCACCAACTACAAGAGACCATCTCCCCCCACTGAGGACAATCACCGACTGGCTGACGACCTGAATGTGTTCTATTGCAGGTTTGACAAGCCCACTTCCACCCCGCCCAACTGCTCCATCATCGAACAATCACCTCCACTCTCTGCCTCACCTCTCCCATCCAACCCCCTACCGGCACTGAGGATCTGCGAAGGGGATGTGAGTCGGCTCTTTCAGAGACAAAAGATCAGGAAGGCTCCGGGCCCAGACGGTGTGTCCCCCTCCTGCCTGAAAGTCTGTGCTGACCAGCTGGCCCCATCTTCACGGAGATCTTCAACCGATCACTGGAGCTATGTGAAGTCCCTTCCTGCTTCAAGCGCTCCTTGATCATCCCGGTCCCCAAGAAATCCTCCATCACAGGATTAAATGACTACAGACCCGTCGCCCTGACGTCTGTGGTCATGAAGTCCTTTGAGAGGCTGGTGTTGACCCATCTGAAGGACATCACAGGGCCCCTGCTGGACCCCCTGCAGTTTGCCTACCGTGCAAACAGGTCGGTGGATGATGCAGTAAATATGGGACTGCACCATATTCTGCAACACCTCGACTCCCCAGGGAGATATGCAAGGGTTCTGTTTGTGGACTTCAGCTCTGCATTCAACACGATCATCCTGGAGGTTCTTCAACCCAAACTCTCCCAGCTCACCGTGCCAGCCCCCACCTGCCGATGGATCACAAACTTCCTGACAGACAGGACGCAGCAGGTGAGGCTGGGAAAAATCATATCCAGCACCCGGACTATAAGCACTGGCGCCCCCCAGGGATGTGTGCTCTCTCCACTGCTCTTCTCCCTCTACACCAACGACTGCACCTCAGGGGACCCATCTGTTAAACTCCTGAAGTTCGCAGACGACACAACGGTCATCGGCCTCATCAGCGACGGGGACGAGTCTGCGTACAGACGGGAGGTTGAACAGCTGGTCCTCTGGTGTGGTCAGAACCACCTGGAGCTGAACAAGGCCAAAACTGTAGAGATGACAGTGGACTTCAGGAGGAGCCCCCCAATACTACCCCCCCCTCACAATACACAACAGCACTGTTTCTGCGGTGGAGACCTTCAAGTTTCTGGGATCCACAATCTCCCGGGACCTGAAGTGGATCGCCAACATCAACACCATCCGGAAAAAGGCCCAGCAGAGGCTGTACTTCCTGATCCAGCTCAGGAAGTTCAACCTGCCTCAGGAGCTGCTGTTTTACTCCGCCATCATCCAGTCTGTCCTCTGCTCTTCATCATCCAGTCTGTCCTCTGCTCTTCATCATCCAGTCTGTCCTCTGCTCTTCCATCACTGTGTGGTTTGGATCACCAAACAGGACAGAGTCAGACTCCAACGGATCGTCAGGTCTGCAGAGAGAACCATTGGTTCCAGCCTGCCCTCCATCCTGGACTTGCACACCGCCAGTCAGGAAGCGGGCTGTAAAGATCACCACAGACCCCTCACACCCTGGACACAAGCTGTTCCAACTCCTCCCCTCTGGAAGGCGCTACAGAGCACTGTACGCCAAAACCACCAGACACAGAAACAGCTTCTTCCCACTGGAGTCACTCTGATGAACAGTTAAACAGACTCTTCATCTGCACTATCTGCACTTTTTTGTTGTTTTACTACTGTCTTTAATGTCCTTTTTATATTTTTATATTATCTTGTATATTGTGTGTGGAAAAAAGTACGAGAGCCAGTGAAACCGGAGTCAAATTCCATGTATGTGAAAATTTACATGGCCATTAAAGCTGATTCTGATTCTGATTCTGATTCTGATATTACCATGAAATTCAATCAAAACAGCCAGTTTAGCAGAGGTCCCAGCATTAAACATATTATTTGTACAGTATCACCTTGAAACTAAAGGGAACGGTTGGAACATCATTTAAATATAATATGCTAGTTACACATTTTGATTTCCAATCATTTCCATGTGATTTAGCAGGTATTATGCTGATAGTAGCTTATAATATTGGGAAAATACAGCAGATAATTACCTTAATAATGTCATAGTACTACCATTGTTTTATAAAAAATATTGTACTGATATAACCATTGTATTGTATTGTTACTGTATCACTCAATGGTTTTGTCATCTTTAAATGTGTCCACTTATTACCCTGTTACTTCAATTTCAATCTACATTACATGGATATTACCATTGTTAATACCAAGCTACCTGGTTATTACTCACATGATATTACTTAATTATTACCTCTTTATTATCAAACAATTACCCCACTATTACCACGTTATTACCTGTAATTATCTGTAATGTCGATTGACATCCACACAGATGTCAATTGTTCATTAATATTCTTTTGTAACCTGCAGTATTTATTAAAGAACAAATATTTTAATCAAACTGACTATAGTCCAGTCAATAACTCTATTTCCACTGTGGTACAGTAAACAATATGCAAAGTTCTAATCCTTTATATAATTCATATATAGTGCGTGTGTTTACCTTTCCTCATTTTATCCGCTTGTTCTTTCCATTGTTTGACCTCGCTCTCCTTGACGAGCCTATAGAAACACACACACACACACACACACACACACACACACACACGGTTTTCAAACATGATTTGGTTTAAAATGTAGTTATCATAGATTATTTAATGAATTACTAGGCTTGAGATGCTTAAGGATGTCAAATAATGGACTATTCACAGAAAAATTATTCTATTTTCGTGGAAGGTCAGAGTCGATTGTTTTATGCAAGAACATTCCTTATTATTATCACTCAGGAGACCGGTGTCCATGTCCCGTGTGAAACCAAAAGTCAGTTTCTTGACATTGGGTGAAGAATTACATAACGTCACTATGTCCTACTTTACTTTATAACAAATGTACTTCAAACCACAAAAAGTGGTTTTGTTGCCTAAACCTAACTGAGTTGTTTTCTGTGAAAACTGACATTTTCTTTTGAAAGGACTGACACCATTTGAAGCGTAGGTTCACTGACCAAGCTGATGTATTGGGAGTGAGAACGCGTTGCTTCATGTTATGCTGTGTTTTCGCAACGGCACTTCGCCTATATCGCGCCGCCCGGTGAAAAATTCGCTCTATGTGGTTCATTCATTTTTCATTTTTTCGCAACCGTTCGCTGGGGAAAGGGGGCGGGGCTTATCTCTGTGTGTGTGAAAACATTTACTATTTCCGCCATTCACCATTGAAATAACCACTAGTTCTGCTTTATACTTGTTGAGGAAGTCCCACACACGTGGGAACATCAAACGCCCCCGTGTCTGGGTTCATAATATTATCCGTAGTCGTGTCTGGGTTCATAATATTATCCGTAGTCGTGTCTGGGTTCATAATATTATCCGTAGTCGTGTCTGGGTTCATAATGTTATCCGTAGTCGTGTCTGGGTTCATAATATTATCCGTAGTCGCACACAGCTCCGACTCCTCCAGGACGAGTGTCTGAATGAAGCCGCTTCCAGCGCTCCTTCAGCGGACCAGCAGTCTGATTCAGTGACGGCAGAACGGCGGTGATGCCGGGCGGAGCTTCTCAACGCTGATTGGCTTTCACAACTCCGCGTCGGGCGAATTATTCGCTGAAGTTGAAATATTTCAACGCCAGCGAAAAGGCGGAAAAGCGGATTTGCGAATATTCGCAACGCCACTTCGCGATAGAGGTCTGTGCATTGACTTAACATGTAATCTGGACGCGCAAATATTTCGCAACTCTTTTGGTGTGAACACGGCATTACACATACACATACATACCCTTCTTAGGTAACATTTTATCAAAATTACAAAGCAAAGATTGTTTGGGTAAATACAATGTTTTGCACTACATCATCAGCAAGAGGTGCATTGTGTTGGATAGCTGTATGTTTATGGTAACTACTCAAATCTGTGTTGGGTTGCTAAAATATGACACCGCCTTTCTCAGAATCATTATGATTTGGTGGGATTACTATTCGAGCTATAAGCATTACATTCAGATTATTGAGCAACCTTTAAACGTCTCGGCTGAATGGGAAATGTGTAATGTGGTAATACTACAAACTGCAGAGTTTGCAGCACTAACGCTCGTGGCCCAAAGTAAGAAACCCCAGAAACTTACATGCGTACAATATTTTTGACGTTGAAGTCCTCCAGAGGAGCCACATCGGGGTCCTCCCCTTTGTCCGTCTGCAGAACCAGCTGCTGAATGATCCGATCCAACAGCACCCAGAAATGAAGAGTGGTACTGCTCTGCTTGACTGCAGAGAGACATGTCAGGGATCATTTGATGGAGATTGATGAAATAAATGAAAAGTCAATAAGGGGGTCGCAGGCAGGCAGCCAGTCTTACATGGCATCATGAGACAGTGCTGCAGTGCAGACAGCAGGTGAGGGTAGGCTGCAGTGTGGTGCAGATGCTTCTTGATCAGCTCAAACATCTGGCTGGCACTTTTAGTTTCTATATGGACCTGAGGCAGAAGACATTCATCAGCAGGCTGATTTACACCTTTTAATGGCGTCAAAATGAAACATAATGCTGAAGATGAGCTGGTACAAGGGTGTTTTATTCTGAAGCAACGCTAGAATACACTTCTCTTTCGTACTTAAATCATACTGATAATGAGCTTTATTTGGATAGCAGATTTCAAAACACTGTTGAAAAGTACTTAACAATAAAACAGAACACATTGATAACACAAAGAGAACGAAATTAAGTAAACACATAAAAAAAGAGTAAATTGAACTAAAATGTTGTAAATCACAAAAACACTTAAAGAAAAAGTGTGTAATTGTAAAACTTGTTTTGATGTGTTAGATTTCCAATAATCTATTAAATTCCACTTGTGGTGTGTCAGAACTAATGATGTTTATTGTTCAAAATGAAGAAACGTGTTCTGTCTTTTCATCCTTAAAGATCTTGGATCGCAGCTGTTTACTGGATCTAATATATAGAAAACCTTTACGATATAAAACTGGACTTACAGCATCAAACCGTTTGGACATCTGAAGCTCATCTTCATTCCTCAACATCTCAAAGAAGTCCAGATGTCTGGAAACAACAACAACCAAACTCAGAAAGCAATTTACAGTCAAAGCAAGCCGGGGTGCAAATATGTTCCCCGTCCTGCTTCCTGTTTGTTAGCTCATGCTAGAGCCATGCTAGTTCAATGCTAGCACCTGTAGGGGCAGCTGACGTAGCTACCTGTTCAGGGTGGCGTTGTCATTGGAGTACAGCTTGTCGATGACCGGCTGAATGCCCAACATCAGAAACTCATAACGCAAATGGATGCGGAACTCCAGGCTGGTCTGAAAACACACAGACACACACACACACACACACACACACACACACACAAGCGTAAAGAGCGTTCGTTGTGGGTTATTAATTGTTGTTATAAAGTTATAACCATGACACGTAAGTAGCTCCGACCGCTGTGCCCTCAGCGGTGAAAAATAAATGTTGCTCCTTGCCGAAGAGCAACAACAGTTGAAAAATTCATTCCGTATGGAAATTTGAAACCGGTATACTGGTTTCAAATTGAACCAGTACACCGCACAGCCCTATGTGTAATGTTGTGGCCAAAAAATCATATTGGTTCAAATAAATTCATTCCATCTGAGTTCATGCAAACATTACAAATAAGTTTAAATAATGAATATGTTTTAAGTTCAATACAAAGAATGGAGTTAGTACTAGTCATTTATTTACTTAAGTATACCTAACAATAAATACTTGAGTTAGGAGTACTCCATTTAAGCATTTTTTTCCAAAAACCGATTTTCCAAAGGCAATCGGTTTCCTTAAACTATTTGAGTTGACTTTACTCATCAGGTTTTACAGTGAGCTGCTGGCCTCAGTCCCTCACCTCTCCCGCTCCCTGGCTCAGCACGGCGTTGGTGAAGGACATGACGGCAGTCTTCAGGTTCACTTCGTCTCTGTAGCGGCCGGTGGATCGATCCAAGTCTGTCAGCAGGGTCTGCACACAGAAGACAAAGAATGTTATGCCATTATAAAACATTCTCAGTCTGATATCTGATATATGAATGTGAGTGGTCTGCATTATTATAATCACGGAAAAGTGCATCTCAATAGTAAGTAATAGGAACAAAGCCTGGAGGCGTTAGCTTGGTGTGTTACGGTCTGGGTCATTTTGTCTATTAGTTGGAATATGACAGAATACATTCATCTACACCAAATAAGTGCAGCGGACTTTGAGTCTGATGCTGGTAGTAGAAAAATAAGAAGGGTGAAAGCAGTGGGAGGTCGGTGACCGCTGAGCCCGCGTCTTCACAGAGACCTGACCCCATCATTCACCGCAGGACAGAGCGCCAGACGGGCTACAACTGAATTTCCTCGTGCATCCCTGTGCTGCATGAGGACAATGAAGGATCCTTGAATCCTTGAATGTCACTGGTCTCTAGAAGGAAGATTAAGAGTGGCACACTCAGATGAGACAAAAGCAGACCTGAAAGCGAGTTCTCTCCGAGGCAAATTTCTGGTAGTGCCTCATGGCTTCTAGTACTTTCTTGTGGCCCCCTGGCACCAAACACACGGCCCCGAGGATCTCTAGCACCGCGACCTGTCGAGAGGAAGAAGAGCGGAGGAGGAAGGTCGTGATTATTTACTGGGACACAGTGATTTTAAAGTTTGACCTTGAGGAGTTTACCACCCAGGTTGGTAAACAATCATGAAAATATGATCTTGATGTCAAATCTGGGCAAAAATACGGTGAACAAAACCAGAAGACCACGAAGCATGCCACAGTGGCTTGCTCCCTTGCTCCCTTGCTCCCTTGTCCCCTTTATTCATTCATTCAGACGTTGGTCTTTAGAAGTACGTAAGAAAACATTTCAGAAGACACTTCAAAAAATGTTCGAGCTTGAGGCCCAATGTGTTTCTGAATTTATTTTTATTTTATTTTGGAGAGCGACCGGGAAAGTCTCTGAGATCGAGCGGTAGATCGCGACCGACGGGTTGGCGACCACTGCTCTAGGGCACACCTGCCTCTTTGTCTGGTCTTTTTGGGGAACTCCTTCTTGGCCCAGCTGATTAACAAGATCAACCACATTCTCCATGTCATTAGCAACAGAACAATTACAGTATTTGTTCCTGTTACAGTCACTACCAACAACACGTTGGTAGTGACTGTTCCTTCAGCTACAAATCCTCAACAGTGTTGTGGAGTTTCATTCTCTCTTTTTGGATTTCCATCATTTGCTTCATAGTGGGATACTGTCACTGGTCCAAACGTCTTCTATTCTATTTAAGACGTTTGTAGGACGCTGTACTATTGGAAAGATGTCTAAAATCCAAACCTGTACCTTGGTTTTGATGCGCTCGGTGGTGAGACTTTGTGCGATGATATTAATGCTCTCACAGTGACCCAGCACATGAGCTCTGCCCTGCGAGTTGTTCATCAGAGCTTTGATGCAGCCGATCAGAGAGGTGTGGACCTGAGAGTTGGTGGTCTCGTAGTCCATTGACTTGAGGAAATTCAGGATGCAAGACAGGCCATCCAAATCAATGAATCGTGTCACAAACCTGGGGGGGGGGGTCAGAATGGCACAGGGTGAAGGGTTAAGGTTATTCTCTGGGTCAATACAGAGGAAGGGGAAGTGAAGCTTTGGGAAATCTCAAAATGTCAGATAAGTGTGTGTTAGACCTGGAGTTTCACCTCATTGGCTGCGTCCTCAGCGCTGTCTTCAGACCATCGATGATCTTATGTCTTCCTTGCTCTTCCTCATCCTCCAATCCCAGCAGAGTCTTCCTCTGGGAAGAGAGGGATCAGACTAAATAAAATCATTTCTCACTACAGGTCATATACTCACGTAGAGGCGATAGAGAGAGTTTGGCCCAGATAATACAATGTTTGTGGTTTGTAGTGTAGGATCAGTGCACTCTGTGATATTAGCTGACATTAAGTTACAAATAACTGCAATGGCATATGAATTAACGTTATTATTCAAAGGCTGATATATATATATATATATATATATATATATATATATACATATATATATATATATATATATATATATGTATGACAATGTCTATCATGAAAAATAATCCATGTTAATGTCCCCATGTATCAAATTATTCTAGTGAAATGAGTTTGGTATACATTGTCATCTGCAATGTCCTTGTTGATACACAAAGGATGGAGACAAAATATAAAAAAACATGTTTAAATGTAATTAAATCATCAATATTTTCACATTTTTTTAAAAGAAATTGATAAATCTCAAATTGATGAATCTGTCTGTGAATAAACTTAGAACAGTAGGATGTAAACAGACGAATAAATTCACAAAGAATAGATCGCTGATAGCAGCATGAATTGCACGAGCTACTAAAGACATTGTGCGAATGACATTACAGTTCAAACACATCCATAAAGTTTAGCAGGTGAGTGCAATTTGCCCCTTTTTTTGCGTGGAAAAGTGTAAATATTGTAGGCAGATCAAAGTCAGAGATAAAAATAAAAAGATTCTGACCACGAGCTACAGGTCCTGATTAAACGAGGTGCAGGCCAGGAATTTCAACGTCACAGAGATAAACCGTAACTGGGATGTAATATGCCAGTCCGTCAGTATAAACACAGAGTTACTCACAGCAGCCATGGACCTGAGCTGGTCAATGTAATACTCTGGCCATCTGGTGGCTCCTGTATTCTCCTCTGCCTCCTGCAATACACACACACACACACACACACACAGGTCAGGCTCATGGATACACTTACTGATACGAGACAACACATCCACATGTCGTCCTACTCGCCCTTCTTATCACAATAGAGAACATGGAAATGTGTGGATTTGAAACACGATTCCAGTCGTGGTTTATCATATGTATAAGCCATGCATATACTAGTCATAGACTGTTGAAGGTGTGGTGTATGCCTCAGACTAAATATTTGTGGGAACAACCTCTGAAATTATTTGAGGTCGACAATTCTTTTAACTTTATGAACCCCAAAAATCTGCCGTTCTTCACGCATCTGCCGTTCAATCACTGCTCTCAACTCTCTCTGCGATCAGGCTTATTTATTTACTTTACTTATTTTACTTAAACGGACACAGAACAGGTAAGCCATGTTCAGGTATGATGGTATTTGTTTGAAGTGTAAGTTGTACTTCCCCAGCTTGGCTTTTTTGCAACCGATGAATGTAAGTTAGCATATTTGCAATGCAGAGGAGTGACATAGAGACGCCGTATACGGCTCTGGTGGTGGCACCGACCTGTCAATCACAGTAAGCCCCGCCCTAAAGCATCCTCTGCTTTATGGTCTATTTGACTCTAAATGGACCATAATTTACTAAATGAACATCATGCTGTATTGAAGAAGACTTGAAACTAGAGATTGGGACATCAACTTGAATAAATCAAGAGAGAAGTAGAGTCATTTTCTCATTGACTTCTATACAACCAGAGGAGGCGCCCCCTGCTGTTCAGTCGAGAGAATGCAAGTTTTAAGACACTTCTGCATTGGCTCTGCTCAACAGAACCGGAGGTTGCCGCCAGGCTCGTCCATGTACCGCCAATTTCTTGTGACGGCAAAGACTTGTCTAGATGTGCACAGCTGCGAGTAGTGTAGCGATCTACGGTGCATGAACACGTGTAGACAGAACAACTATACGCGTATCTGCTGCTGTCCTTGTACGCGTCTGCTTGGGAGTATAGCTTAGGAGGCTTTAGTGGTAGCAATCCTGCAAGAAAAGCAGCTACCAGAGAGCTCACAATACATAAACTGTCAACACAGGTAAGTTGGCTGTTGTATTTATAGTTCCTTACCAATTTCTTACTACAGTAGAGTTGCCATTTTTTCTCTGCTGGCAAAGCAAACATAGCAGCTCTGTGCTCTCCTGTAAGGTCCAGTTCATCCTGGGACAGAAGACAGAAGGATGGAGAGGGAGAATGAGGAACATAAGAAGAAGGCTGCTGAATTAATATGGATGTTTGAAGGGGATCTCTGACTCACCACCAGCTCAGCGAACATGGAGTCCAGCTCTTGAATAGGGGGCATGGGCAGGTTGGGCTCCATCATGGCCATGCTATTGGTGTTGTCTTGGGGGTGGATGATCTGTGGTTGGTCGCTTCCTTTGAAGCAGCAAGAAAACAGAGAGGACAGGCCACGCCCCTCAGGCTGCTTCACCCGGGACCCCATGGTTACAGCTGGGGTGTCACCAGAAGTACTGACTAGAGAGGGAAACACGAAGTAGGAGTCACATGATGAAGAGTGGGGTTGCTGCTGCACGGCACCACCATCGGGACAGACTGCCACACTTACTTCATTAAAGTTAGTTGCTTATTTAATTTGTACATATACGTTGTTCCATGACACTAAAGGCAAAAACATTGTTTCGTTTTATGCATTCATCCATTTAGAGATGTTTGGTCTCTTTCAGACTAGTGGAAAGAAAACAACTAAAATCAATTTTTTTCTCAGATTCTGACAGAAATCTCCACTTCAGTAGCACTTACACACACACAATTCAGTCCTATCTATATTCTGAAGGATTTTACACAGGAGTGTGTTTAAATATATCATTCATAGCCTGATTCATACAACATTGTATTCCTAAAAACATGGCCCCAATGGATTTTGTTATGGCTGTTGAGAGTGTTTATTGAGTGCGATAGAATAGAAAAATAGAAGAATAGTTAGCTAGGGTTCGTACAATCACACACTTCCCACACGTGTCTACAAGAAATGAGTTATGAAAGAATACTTATTAAGTATTAGGGGCAAGGCTAACCCAAAATAAAAAAGGCCTCTTTTTGTTTTGGCCACTCTCACTGCCACGTCCCCTTTTCTGCCAATTGGCATGCACACAAACACACACCTTCACACCCACACACTTGGCCACTTGTTACACAATACTTAGGCTAACTCTTCAACATCATTCTGACAGCATTGAGTTGCTGATTTAATGCCACCGATTATGTTACGTTTGTGTAGATGTTTATGTCAGATGCTGAAATGTGTTGAAGTAAATGAGCAAAAGACCTTGAACTTACATAACTGAAATAACAATGAAACAATTCTCTTTTCCAGCACAGCACACCTTTATGAGTGATTACATGCAGTAACCATGACTCATCAACCTGCCTGGACCAGGTATAAGTGCACAACACACCATGTTGAACCTGATGTAACCTTCCTCACCATCATCACTCTCATCTTTGACGTATGAGGTGGCTTGGCTGGATCTCTCTGCTCTTGTCACTGATTCCAATCCGGTTCAAACAGGGAATCATTCATTCATTTTTCATTATTGATCGTCTCCCTGTCAGTCAGTGAAAGTTGGCTGCGATGTTAAGGCCCGCCCGGGCTGCCAGGAGGCGTAGGAGCGGTAGGGCAGTTATGTGAAGCGCGATGACTCGACTGACAGGGCCGGCAGAGACACACCCTGAGCAGGAAGAGGTCGTCCTGATCGAGGACAGCCGAGCGCAGTGGAAAGCGATGCTTAACCTGAGTCAGGTCTGGACTTTTTAATGCTTTAAAACAGAAAAATAAAATGTTCCTGCTGGGTCCCGTCAGTGACACAGAGCTCTAATGGTTAGGGAGTCTGTGCAGGTGTAGCATTACTTACAAAACGCTGAAGCCAACTCATACATGGATACATCAATATTTAATATTATGTTAATATCTACACTGGTTTTCAATCCACGTTTCCCTGTTTTCCCCCTAACGTAACTTTACGGTGGTTAAAATAATTTGATATAATCTTCCCCCGAAATTCAAGAGGAAAGCAGGTTGAGTCATTCCAGGTCAAACTTTTTTTAAGCGTGCGTTAATTGACAGCGACCCACAGCCTCACACATGTAAAGACCAGCTAACGACTATTAGCTATAATGGCTAATCATTTCAACCAACAGGTTGAAATGATGGATGTGGAACTGCAGTACATTTAGAAAGGGGTTTTGTTGGACTCCACCTTCCCTGAGTGAGTGACTGAGAGCAATGGTGGAATCTTTCCTTTACCTGAGGCTACCGAGACAGTTCCAGATGTCGCCACAAAATAATGTTTTTCAATGAAATACTGCGTTCCAGGTGTGTCCTTCCTATAGGGTTCTAGTTGTCACTTCCAGAAAGGTTCCACACAGCATTAAACAGTTGTTCAAAAGGATAAGCTGAAGAATCTAAGAGGGCCCAATGTGCTTTCATTTTCATTTCAGTCCTTTTCTTGTGTCCAGAGTCAACCTGATCTCACTCCTAACTCACACGAGGCACCCTTTGGTGTCTTTAAGGGGCGCACCAGGCTTTCAGCTAACTCCAACTGCTCGGTGTCCCATTAGACCATAGGTGTCGAACTCAAAGGCATGCAAGGGTCCGTGACCCGTTTTCAGTGGGTCACGGACCCTTGCATGGGCAAAAATAAAATCTTGTGCTTTTATTTTGAAGGGAATTTTTAATAGATCTATCTATCTTTAATAGAGTAATGTGGGTTTCTTAACCCTAAATTAAATGGATTTATGTCATAGTAACAGAGACATTTGCTTACATATATTTTTTACATTTATATAAATGCATGTACAATATTTTTACACTTGAATAAACAATAATCTAATACAAAGACAGTTATTTAACAATATGTTTGGGAGTAGTTCAATGTACAGTGTTACAGCTGCAACCGGCCCTTTGAGTGTGACCATGATGCTGATGTGGTGAACATCTGACACCCCTGCATCACACACTCAGAGCAACTGAGGACTTTCAACAAGGAGACCGCTGTTCATGTCCTGCGTAAGACCAAGTTAATGTACATTTATTTTACTGTAGTTTTGTTTTGTAACTTCCGGATTTTACAAATGCCAATTACGTTACGTCTTATTGTACATAACGTATATACCCAATATATATAACCCAAACATGATCTTTTCCTAATCCTAACCAAGTATGTTTGTTGTGTAGGTAAACCTAAAAACAAAGTAATCCTATGATAGAAGTTTATTTTAAAAAGACACGGTCTGCCTTTAAGGAAGCTGTCTTCATATGAAGACAGGTTTAATTAAAAAGACACTGTGCATGTAACTGATATTCCAGTGATAGAAGAAGTATTCAGATAGCATCGTTAAAAAAAATACATATATTACAAGTAAAAGTTGTACAATTAAAATATTACTTTAACCTATATTCATGTATTTGTTGGCCACTTTGGGGTCACAGCACATCATTTGGCAATACAACGTTGATCATGCTATTGTGTTAGCAAACAAGCACCACTGCTATCCACACAGGGCCGTATTAGCATCCACATGATGAATACAAGTTACTCGGTTTGTTTTCCACCAGCCCCCAGGGGAAAACATCTCTCTCTTTCCACTTTGAAAACCCATTGAAACCAAGAGAGATACAGAGCTGCACAACCAAAACAATGAGCTGAAAGACGCTCTGAAGCTCTGTGAGCTCACATTACATTTGATCCATTGCTAATATGAAATAAGGATTGGTGCAGCTTTAAGTTTAACTGCTCATTATCCAGCACAATGCCTCCTGTCAGTGTTAATTGTTCATTGAGCATTGAGCATGAACATTTGAGCATTTTTTTAACTTGGGAAGAGTAATCTTGAAACCACTCACTGTTTTTTTTCTAGAGTTATTAGACTCTTCATCAGCAGATGGAGTTTTCCGGGTTGTCTTTGAGAAACCAGCAAGAGTACGCTAGATTTAAACAAATTATGTTGTCTCTTTTCCAATGAAAGTAGCGAGCAGCACTATCCCCAAACCCTAGTGAGGAAATTGCCAAGTCAGCAACACTGAGAGCCCGCCCCTTTCAGGTCTCCCTCAAGAGCCACTCCCACAAAATGACTAACTTAAAAAAAAACATGGCTAATGTTAGCACAGCTGTTAAGCTAGCAGCTTGTGGAAAACTCCGGTGACGAGCGATGAGTGAACCTGTAGAATCATTACATCCAGGCCGAATGACATGATTGGACGGGCTTATTACAGTCCTGAGACAGCCACAGATACCAGAGTTTAGATCATTTGATCCATTGATTGCTGGTGGGATGTAATGAGCATTTCAACAAACATATCAATAATGTTTTTGAAGATTACCACCCTGCGCTTTAAGCGTGTTCACTTGTTATCACGTGACCTTCGGTCTTGCCATAACAGCTGGTCCTGAGCTGTGGTGGAAAGCTCTGAAAAGAAGCTAGTATGTTGACTATATACAGGAAGTATGAAGTGTCATCAATGGAAATACAAACTACTTGAAAAACAGCAAGCAATATGAGTGAATGTACTAAGTTGCATTTCACCTCTGGATATTATTATTATTATTATATTACTACAGTACAATGTTTTGCTTATGACTGTTAACAGGGAAAAGCTCAGGAATCCCCACAGTCAATAAGATCTGTCCCCTGGGAACCAGAACATAAGAACATACTGGGTTTTTTCTGCATCATCAATCATTGCTGGACAGATTGAGTCACTGACAACACAAACAATAAATACACCCGTAAATCAAAGCACTGTAGCTCGGACAACTGACGTCCACGCATGTGTTGTTAACAGCTGCCAATGTCCACAGTCAGTGTCCTTGCCTCAGTTACGTAAATGTGTTCAAGCGTATCAATAGTTGCTGCAGGACTCCAATCACGATCAGCAATGTGTATGGTTATGTCATGTATAGATCGATGACAGGGTTATTATCCACCCTGATGCTCAGTTGAACCAATCGGCCCTGAGTTCGCCGGGTTTAATCAATACGCCATCGAACCCTTGAGGGAAAGTGTTTTCTCTCACCACGCGGAGGTCAGAGGTCAGTGACAGAACAGCAGCCCCGCCGGCTGGTGGGGGAGTCGCTGTCTCACTCAAGGACAATGCCCTCAGTAAATGTTTGATAAGAGCTTGTTGATGAGGCTGCTACCAACACGTCCCCATCAGCAGGAAGCAGAAGCCGTGTGTCTCCTGGTGAGCTTGTCCCTAACCAGGTCTGTGGTACGCAATCCCTCTGCACGCTTATTAATGGTTGACGAATCCCATCAAAAGAGCACAACCAACAATGAGCTAGTCTGTCTCTCCATTCTTTCGGACTCCCCCCAGCCCGTATGTGGCTCTCAGCTCCAAGCTCATTGGTTCCTACCGAAGATACATCTTTAAAAACTGTTCACAAATATATAGTTTACAGGAACCAAACTGAGGTCGGTAACCTATGAAGTGATTTTGGTGTCACGTATTTCACGTATTTCTGCATGTTAAAGCTAGGTAGGGTAAATAAAGAGGCTTTGGAAAAAAATCCCTTGATGGAGGGGGCCAAGAAGATCCTATATAAAGTATGGGTTATGTTCCCAAAATGGCGGCGGTTTACTAACAAATGCTCGAGTACAACAATGTGGGTTGGTCCACTAGACTAGCGGTCCAAATCTTGGATTAATTGAATGTGGGAGGTTCTCAACCTTTTAGGCCTACTTCTAATTGTCAAAAAATGTCCAACCTCCCAATTAAATTAAAAGAATAAAATAAATAAATAACAAAAAAGTAGGAAAATACAGTGGGCTGTAAATAAGTGTATGTGTATAAATATACCTGTCGGCTGTAATGACATAGATAAAAATATTGTGCGTACCCTCACTTGTCACTGCCTGACATTATGAATCCGGATTTAATTTATTCAGGGTCATATTTCTCCCACAACACTTTTTAGTTGAAAAACAATTGACCATTTTGTGTCGCTGCCTCAGAGGGAACGTTAGCTAGCTAACGGTGAAACGCGTTTGTCTCTATGATGATGTGACGCTGGCGTGGTGATACTCAAACCGGACTGCTCATATGCAATTTAATTTGACGTTTTTTAATAATGTGTATTCTTAACCACATTTAGATATAAAAAATAACTAACCTTGTAAATGACCAAAAATGTCTCGTTAAATGTAATCAACCCTTTGACAGTACCTCTGCTACCCACAAGACGGCGCTCTCAACCATTGGCACAATAGAATACTGTGCAAGTTCTTTGGAAATACCTTTGGAAATGTTGACCGCCCCTCTTATCTGCAAGCCTCTTTCATAGACATTGGCAGTTGCACGGCCTGTTATTTAAATTAGCTTGATTGATTTTTATCCTAGCCGCATTCCACAAGGACCCGCCCTCCTTTGCCTCTGATTGGCCAGTAGTCGTTGCCTTATGCTGATGAACACGACTGCTGGGAGGTTGGTAAGAAGAACGATTTCAACTCAGATGTGGATGTTTTCATAAGATCGGCAGCCTTCTTGTATATTTCTCTCATAAAGAACTACAATGTCCTGATTATGGGAGTAAAATGTGTTTTAAATGCGGCTCTGAATGTTGCCCATGAGGATGGAATATAGTTACAAATCCATTTTGTTCATAAAAAGACTGTTAACCTTAAATGCTGATGTGGGAAACACTGATTAACAACAACATTTAAAAATGGCAATTCACATGACAAAGGTTGGCGACCCCTGACCCCTGCTATCAGCACATTGTGCGGATCATCCCGGCTCTCTCACCTCTCTGGTCCGCTCCTATGCGATGCGGTGAGATGCCATGTTGAGCTCCAGCAGTGTGTGTGGCAGCGGTCAGGCGTCAGATGAACATCTGTAGCGGAGATCATCCGCTCTGCTGGCAGCCCAGCTCAAACTCCACTGTCACTCCAACTGTTGAATACTCTGAATCTCCCTCTGAAGATTGATTTGACATGCTTCACATAATCCAGAGAAATAGAATGAAAGTCTGACGGCGACGCTGACGTGAAGCTTCGACTCCAAAGACACAAATCTAAAACGTAGATTTCAGTAGAGCTGGAGGAGAGCAAACAGAGCCCGCTGTCTGACTGCCCTAAAAAAAAAAGTTGGTTCAATTAGAAAGAGCTCAAACTCAAAATCCACCAGACAGAGACGTCACGAGAGCCGGTTCAGACAGGGGTTTCCTCA